>BDUI01000288.1:44998-58726 GCA_002335545.1 Apodemus speciosus
CTCTTCTTCCTCCTCTTCCTCTTTCCCCTCTTCCTCCCCCTCTTCTTTCTCCAGCATGTTCACAGCCATTCTGTATCAAAGACAGAAATGAATGGTTGGAATCTTTATGGACAATTTCAGTAGAAAAAGCAAAACTCAGGCTCAAGTGATGCCCTGAAGAGTACAAGGATGTCAGTCCTGCAGATGCTGAAAAAGGGGGCTATTTGAGTAACTAGCTCTGTCACAATGAAGTAGACTGGAACTCACATTTACACTAATAAGATAGACCTTTAGAATAGAGCTATCTGTGTATTCATCCTCACACTGACACGTTTACTGTGATAATTAGTAATCAGCTTGTTATCTGTACATGAGAAGGAAATGTAGAGGGATGTTTGAGGGAGCAAGGGTGTGAAGGAAGGCTCCAGCACTAACAGCACACCAGACATCTCATGGGCTCACTCATTTGAAGAACCACAACCACTAATGGGTGACACTTTACTTTTCCTATAAGAGTCCCAGGTCCAGAACACTTGGGTGACCTGAGATCAAAAGACTGCAAATGTGGTTCTAAGACCTTCAGGGAGATCTTACTAGAAGGGTTGTCTCTAAGTTCTGGGGCAGGCAGCAGCTCAGTTACAGAGGACATGTATGTCCAATAGTTATTCCTGGACTTTATACCCAGCACCAATAGGAAACAGACAAAGAAAAAGAATGATAAAATTGCCCGCTGTCCCCAGTGCACCTGTAATCAATTCCATTTCCCTAACACTCACCCTGGAACCAGGCACTCCTTCATTTTCCTTGATGGGAGATCTTAGATCTGAAGCCCCTAGGGAGGCAGCTGATAGGGAAAGAACACAGAGGCTTTTATTAGGCTTAGTTCAAGGCTCCATGACCTATATCCCAAAACCGTTCCGTGCAGGTAAAATCTGAATTGTATTATATTACATACTTTTATCTTGGCCCTCAGTAATTTCCATCGTTTCCTTGAAATCTGACAAATTTATCCAAAGAAAATATAATTAGGAAAAATATCCCTCTAATGYCATTCTCCAAAGCCAAAAGGAAAAATTGAATTAGAAAATGACCAGAGTATGGTTGGAGCAGGCTGAAATGCCATCTCTTGCTGTTTCCTTTTTCCACATTCATAAAGCCTTACCGGACCCCCTGTGGGGTGACGGAAGGTGCAGATCTTATCCCCCTAACAGTTGTTCCCTTTGTCATTCTCATCCAAACACCTTAGTCACAAGTAATTGGATTTCCTCAGAACAGAGGARCTGGCATTTTTATGATAATGAAGTTGTGTGCTGGGGCTCATTTGACATTAAAGGTGCTTTGCAAATACATTCGGAAAACTCCTGCTTATTCGCTCAGAAGAGTACATTAAGGAATTACGAGTTTAATTTCCAAGAGATACACTGTAGTGTCCAGGGAATACTAAGAAGTGGCAGGTGGGCAAGCTGCTCCTAACATGTCACTGTGTCACCTGAAACTCGGGTGAAATTGGAAAGCAAGGAAGGAAGGAAGGAAGGAAGGAAGGAAGGAAGGAAGGAAGAAGGGAGGGAGAAAGAGAGGAGGGAGGGTGGGAGGAAAGGAGGGAAAAGAAAGGAAGGAAGGAAGGAGGGAAGGAAGAAAGGCAGGAAAATGGAAAAAAGTGGTGGTCTTATTTTATACTTTAGGGCCTTTTAACATTTTCCTTATGTCTACATGCCAGAAAAACCAGACCCTACTTCCAGAGAAAAAAGTGAAAGAGGGCAAAGAGGGTGAAGAAAAACAAGAACAAAAACAAGCACGCACCACCAGGAAGTAAAACCCATCTAAATTGGAATGCAATTATTTATAGAAAGGTCTAATCCACTAAAAGGAAAGCACAGATGTATGAAAAGATGGAAACATGTAAAGTATCATTGCAGACTTTATTTAAATAAATTATTTGGAGATGCCTGACATTTAGAATAAATAGAATTTGCATTTGTGTTTGAGTTGAGTTGTCCTTTGAGTAGGATCTTGAAAGATAGGTTAATTTGGGTGGAAATAACAAAGAGTACTCCTTTCATTGTTTAAGAAATGCATTTCCAGAACACTTATCACTATTATAAATGAATAACCCAACCAAGACCCTCACTGAGAAATACAGGATGCATGACATTTTCAAAGATTCAAATCTCACTTAAAAATACACATGTTGTATGCTGCAGATGTTCAGTTCAGTCTTCACATGGCTTCCCCAACAACTGGAGAGGGGGCTATCCCAAAAGGTGTTGGCTGTCTGTAGGATATGTTTTTCTACTTGGGCTGCCTTGTCTGGACTCAGTGGGAGAACATGTGCCTAACCCTGCAGAGACTTGACATGCCAGGGTTGGGGGATACCCAGTGAGGGGCCTCCATACTATCAGAAAAGAAGGAGAGAAGGAATGGGGGAAGGGACTGTGGGAGGAAGACTTGGAGGATGAGGGGTCAGGGTTTAGGATGTAAAGTGAATAAATAAATTAATGGAGAAAAATTAAATGAAAGACACATATATATACATGTTGAGCTGGGTGTGGTTTTTGTTTTCTCATTTGTTTGTTTGTAATCTCTGAATTAGCAAAGCAAAGGCAGGAGAATAGCCTCAAATTCACAACCAAAGTTTTGAAATCAGGCCTGATCCTCAAACGGAGACAAATGCAGTTTATGTCATCCTTTCAGTGCCAAAGCTAGGTGTAAAATGGGATTTCCTCTTCCTTCTGTCAAGGTAGTGATTTGCATTAACTTATTTTTTAAAGAATATTAAAATGGGCATAACGTCTTGAGCTCCTCTTGGCCATGGTGTATCTTGTTATTGATAAATTATTGAGGTCTTTTTCTAGTATTTTGTCTTGTGGGTTATTTTAAATTTTTACTTTTAAATTTTAATTCCGTGTATGGGGCAGTGGGAGGTTGGTGGGAGCATCTGTACACATGTAAGTGCAGTTGCCTGTGAAGCTCAAAGAGGACATTGGATTCCCTGAAATTGCTGATCTTTGTGAGCACGCCCTGCATGGGTGCTCAGCACCTGACTCCTGCCACGACCACTAGCAGGAAGCAGTCTTAACCACTGAGCCATCTCTCCAATCCAGTTGCACTTTTGCTTGAGAAACTAGTCTATTAGTCAGTCTTTTCATTTTTCACTGTAGTCTTCTGATTTTTCTTTGCATTTTTATTGTTTTAGAATCTCACAAGTATATATAATATGATATGGTGAACTCTACCCCCCTTTTTTCTCTCCTCTGCAATACCAGCATTTTTTCCCAACTTCAACTTCGTGTGCTCCTTGTAAAGGCACCGAATCCACTCAGTGCTGCCTGTAAATCCATGGGTACTGGAGCATTTGCCGCTACTCACAGGCAGATTCACTCAAGAAACTGTCTCTTCCTCTTCCAGTGGGGACTGCCACTAACTCCAGTTAGGAACAGAACTTGATGTGCCCAACTTGCACCCATGCTGAAATTTTGATTGGCTTGATCCTGTGCTAGTCTTTGTGCATGCATATCTAGTTTAACCTGGTCTCAGTAAACCAGTAGAGCAATGATCACTCTTTCCCTAAACTTTTTTATTTTTACACTGGATTTTAGTCCTTAATTATTCAATGGAATTAGACACAGAAACCAAATTATTCTGCAAACATCTTTTTGAAAACGTTTTGATAGCAACTTCAACTCTTTTAATAAAATTGTCTTCATTTTTCCCCCTTGTACCAGTTAAGTGTTGTCATTGTTTTTAAAAATTGTTCATAAAATGTCTTTGCAGCATCATCTTATGGGCCCCGATTGTTCATAGGATTTAAGTAATAATTACTTCCTCCCTCTTGACAATGATAACTTGAATTCTTTCTGTGGTCAGTCCATATCGACAATTTCATTGAAATTGTAGCCATAGAATCACCGATTCTGCCTATTTCCTTGTTGGTTTCTGTTTCATTGATATCTGTCCTTAGTTTAATTATTCAGATTCTTCTGGTTCTGTGGAATATTTTTATTTCATTTTCTCTTTGCTTGTATATATATCCAGATCATTGCTTTGTAACTTTCTCATTTTTGTTTCTTAAACAGTTTAGTGAGCATTTGTTTATCAGAATTATGGCATAAAATAATTTTACTTGTTCTCTTCTTTACATATTCCATATTAATTTATATTGTAAAGATACAGGTCTTTCTTTATATCATCACCTCCACTTTGCTTAAACTGTTTTTCACCTCAATGAATATTTTAATTTTCCCTTGTAATTTCATCTTGAGGTCATGAATAGCTTGACAGATATCCTGCTTAATTTCAGATATTTGGGGTTTGTTTGAATGTCTTACCATTGAAATTATTTCCTTGCGGCTGGTACATATGCTTAGCATGAGGAGTTTGTCTATATCTGCACTGGTCATATGGTCCATCACAGCTAAGCTTACCATGCATTCTTCAGTCAGTCATTTTTATTTACATCAAGGAAGAATAGCAGTGTTAGTGCAAATTCAAAGGTGTGTGATGATTAGTTCATTTTTATTTTTTTTTTTTTGTATCAATCACTTACATAGAGGAATCAAAAACAGTTAGGGTAGTTGGGAGACTTTTATTTTTCATTCTAGCTGTGTTTTACTTTATTTAACTAAATAGGTTTTTCTATGTACATGGACAACTATAATAGTTATATATTGCTGATTGTTCCCTTCACTGTGTAATATTGCTGCTACTCTTTATCTCTGTGAGCCACTTTCTCAATCTCCAYACTATCCACTATTAAAATACTCTTGCCAAGCACTTTTTGTGCTTACTGGGCAAAGTGGATATGCTCTGGGCATGCATTTCATCTTATCTCTGTTTTGCAATTAAAGGCTCTTGTAACCAGGTGTAATAGAATTTATAATTTTGGTGTTCGGTTAATCTCTTCCTTTTCTTTAGCTGAGATTTAATGTACAATGTGGTTATTGAAGTTTTTGGATTTAGTCTATCATTTTAGTAGCTGTTTTTATTTGCTTTGATTCTTTATTTAACACTGTTACCTTTGTATGAATTATTGGAATCATTGCATTTTTTTCTACTGCCATTTTTAAATATCTATTAGTATTTTTTAAATTATTTCTATGGAGGAGGCATATGTGTGTTATGTAGCAAACTTTTCCTTGGTAGTGGGATGCTATATAGCTTACATAGCAAGCCTATGAGAAACCAAAGTATAAATATAATTATAGTTCAACTTGGTGAATCAATGAATTTCATTGAGGCTACTTATAGAAATGTGGGTGAGGGATTACTTACAGGAGCAAAAATGACTCAAAGATAGCTGCATCACCAAAACCCACCCCAGCACAGGTGACAGCTCATAAGATCTGGGAACACACTGCATAGCCTTCAGGAAGCTGAACAGGTTGAACGATGCCACTTCCATGTGATTCACTTATTCTAAACCTCTTCAGTTTCTGTTTCTTCTAGGATGACACTCTGGACTTAGTGTTCTCTGCCACATGGCTTGCCTGAGAGTGGCTCTCAACAGTCTTTACTGTTTACTCTGGGAAGAGTGAGCCTCATGAATCTGGTCAATTTCAGGAACTTCTTGAAGCTATTTAGTCAAGTTTACTTTCCTGCTTAAGAAATTTTCCTATTGGCAGAATATTTCAGTCTCAGAGGAAACAGCTACACAAATGGCCTGTGACCAGAGGTACACATAGAGGCCAGAAGAAAGAGTAAGATTTCCTGTAACAAGAGGTACAGGTGTCTACAGCCATCTTACATGAGTGCTTGTGTGGGTTGTGGTAACTGAATTGGGTTTTCTATAACATCAGTGCAAGCCCCTTTTAACAATTGGGCAGTCTCTCTGGCCCTATATTTTCATTGTGGTTAGCTCTTCAATTTTATATTGCTTGCTTTCAGGGTTAAGAGTATGCATGTTTAGCTTTTAATATTCCATTAATGATATGATTTCATTACTTTACAGAAAATCTTGATAAAATTGCACATATCTCCTTTATCTCTTTCATACACTGTGATGTCTCCTGTATTTTTGTCACATGTGTACATATTTCACACTTACTAGAAAAATGTTAAAATGTGTTTCACAAGACATACATACATTTTGAAGATTTAAGATACATTTTCTATATTTACTTGATGCTTATCTTTACTTTTGGGATGTTTGTCTTCAGACTTCCTTATTACTCTATGACATATTTAACTTCAGCTTGCTTAAGTCTTCTTATTTTTTTCAAGCTGCATATGGTGATTCACATTTTGATAACAGTTGGTACCCAAGACACTGAGGTAGGACTGCTGTTCTGAGCTCCAGTTAGCCTGAGCTACCAAGTGACACTGCCAGAACAGCAACATATCTTCACAACATCTACACTTGATGTAGTATATACCTTTGCTTCATAAATAACAAATAAATAAAATCTGATACTATCTGCCTAGGCTTGGGAGGCTGTGCATGTAGAACATGGCATTTGAGTCTATCATGTCTTTCCTTCAATAATTGAAACTTATTTCTCCATATTTTATTTTCTCTTTATGATTTCTAGTGAGAACTCAGTATCATTTGACCCACCATCTCTCATGTATCATATGTCCTTTCCTCCTGGCTACTTTCAAGACTTCCTTCTACATTTGTTATGTTTTAAACTAGCTAACTTTTTATTTGTCAGAGATTCTGAAAACTATGAATATAGATCTTTCAGATTTTGAATTTTTATTTAAAATCTGTATTTTAGCTGAATATAAAGAATCAATAAACACCAAATGTCTTAAGAGGAATCAGCAAAGATGATGCAGTAGGGAACTCCAAAACTCATAAAAACTTGAGACAAATGTTATAGGGAGTCTGCCTGACAATATCATTCAGACATAGTGGATAGCCATTTGTAAGTCTTTATTCCAGCCAGTTGAGACTACATTCATGTATTCAGAATTTATGTGTAGTCCCAAGCATTTAGAACAAGGGATTTGGAAAGGCAAACAGAACCTCCTGTTGTCTCACTCAGGAGCTGCAGGGGAGTTTTTGTGCAAGCAAGCACTTTATCAGATGCTAAGCAATTAGCTAGAGGGGAAGCTTATACAAGCAGGCAGTTTAACTGAAGCTAGGATAGGTTCTGAGGCATTTTGACCTTGGGTTCCCAGAAGAGGGGTAGGAAATTTCCCATAGGATTCATTTTCAAGGAGATCAAATGCTCATTAAACCCAAAATGGCCTCAGCAAAAATGCTAGCTGGAGGAACCTCTGCATTGTCTTGTTCTATCCTACCAGTCATCATAATAACTTTTCAGAAGTCTTGATACAAAAATTTAGTGGCAATCTGAAACATGTTCATTAAAAATAATAGCTGACTGTCAAAACCTTTTCCTAGAGGCATGTCAGATTTGACTTTAGGTTTTGAAATTTCTTGCATTTGGAGTAGATAATGTATATTGATTCTTCTTCAGCTGACATTCCTTCACCCATTTTGTTGTGCAGTCCACACAGTTCATTTTTATTTCCGGCTCTGCATATTTTCTCAACAAATCTTATGTTGGTTATTTCTTGATAACTGCCTTTTGACCCAACCATTTTTCATTTTGCAGACTTTGGATATGTATCTCCATACCTCTAACTATAATTCTAACTATAGCTGATCTACAGCCATTGCTAGTTTTTGGTAATTCCACTATCTTATTATTTTAGGTTTGGCATCTATTTGTTGTTTATAAGAAGAGTTTATAAGAAACTCTGAATGAGTGTATATTATTGATGTGGGCACAGACATATGAAGTACCTCAATGTCTCAGAACCACAGGCATGGCGAAGTCTTCTCCTGTTGCATTTTTGTTAGGAAAAAGTTGATCTTTAGCTGACCCAGACTGTGCGGTATGTATCAGCTGGCGCTTCCTCCTCCAAGATGACTGTGACATGAGGCCACTTCTACACAGAGACCTTCTACAGAGATTATCTAGCCCCTCTCTGTTCCTCTTTCTGGCTGTATCCTTCTTTCAATAAGTTTCTTCACTGCTATTGGTACATCTTTGTCAGAGTACACAACTCCCCTCATCCCAGCTTTTCTGCAAGTGTGCCTATTATTTCTTCACCCCTCCCTGAAAATCCTTTAGATTTTAATCCATAAAATCTAAATCCATAAAATCCTTTAGATTTAGAATCCATAAGTCATGCAAGGATTACTTTTAAATTGAGAATTGATATTTTATTTTGATGCACTTTACATATAAACTGATTTTAATTTTAATGTGGACATTGTGAATATTATTTTATATAATTAGTGGATCATGTTTGGCTCCTATAAAGGAAGAATGTTGGTATTTCTGGCTGGAAATCAAGTGAGGCAGGTTCTGAGCTCAACTTATTCCATCTGATGACTGTATGGCTCAGATCTCAGTCAGACACCACGCAGCCTTTAGTCTAATTCACATGTGCTTAGCTTAGTAGATGGACTGCAGTCAGAAATCTTAGTCTGACAGCAATCCTGTTTATATCTATTTTCTGAATGTGTGCTTCTGGGATTAATTTGAGATTGTATTTTGTAATTGAAACATAGGTTTAAATCCCCAAATATTTATAATGTTAGTTTAGGTCTTTCTCATTCATCCATCACTAACTGGGTCTGTGAGATGTTCAGAGTCACTCATATATTTAGCAGAGCCATTTTCCTAGTTCTCAGTAATCTCTAATTATCCTTGTGATTTCTGATATCTAGTATCTATATTTTCTACTTCCTCTGATGGGTTACATGCTGTTTGTCATAATATAAAATCTTCCCAGCTGGTCATAATCCTTAAAACAAACTTAGAAGAGGATGAGCAGTATGAAAAGGAAGAGCAACCAGAGGAGGGTGAAGAGACAAAGGAAGAGGAGGAGAGGAGCAAATGAATGAACAAAAGAAATTAAAGCTCAGGTCATAACACTTTTTCTCAACCTAAATTTCACTTTTCTGATTTACTTTACTTTCTTAGGTAAAGGGCTGACTTACTATATTTACCCAGATATATTTTTGCATTTAGTTTGTTTTAAAACCTACTATGTCTTATGTTATGGATTCATATTTATTAATATAGTAGTATATTCATGAATGTTTATCCCTATTAAATTTAATTCTATCAACTATTTATATTTTATTGCTGTGCAAATATATTATTTCAGGAATTATAAAGACAAATATGAATATATGTAATCTTAAGAAGCTATATATTTAATAATATATGTATCCATATGTATGTATAACATATGTATCCTGTTAGGGTTCCTCAATTTATATGAGAACTACTAAATGTATCTTTATGGAGTACTGTGTCCTGTGCACTCTAATACTTTATACTACTGCTAAAGGGTTCAACAGAAGCTTAAAATGGTGGGCTCCATTTATTCAAACTAGCAAATAAAAACATAACTTTTTTATGTTAGGAGAAAAAATACTGAGTAAAAACAGGTGGTCAAGAAAGGTGGAGTGAGAAGAGATTTATTCAGGTGGCTACAGAATTAAAAAGAAAGGGTAGAAGGTGTCCAGGAAAGAAACAAATTGCTGAACATGCCAAAAGGAAGCTTGCATTTCATCTCATACACAAAGGTAAGTGAAACTGTATTGTTAAAATTTGGAGCTAAATCCTTAAAGATTTAAAATGAAATATATAAATGCACTTTTTACTTATTCCCTAAGAACCAAGCAAACACTTTGTAGGGTCATATAGTAGATTTGTACTGGCATCCTGCTAGGTGCCAGGTGCAGAGCAAACATCTTCCTAAATCCACTGCAACTTGTAAAGTGATGGATACGCTCAGATAGGCCTCCTTATGCTTACTATGGTGGTTGGTTTTTTAATGTCCCTGTTCATAGACATTATCTGTTTGTGGAAACAGAGTTCTGGATTCACCTTTGTTCCTGCTATAAAATTCAGATTTACTGATGAAACAAAAGAAACAGAAGAAAATATTTCCCAAGAATATTAACTTATTCAGGGCAGGAGTGGGCATTTCCCATTCAGTTTGTGGTTACACCTAGAGGACTCTGAGCTTTTCCAGCCCTCAGTGTAATTCATTTCTTATTTCAACACTTAACCCTATTCATTCTTTGCTACTGCATGGACAGAGTGAATGTTTTCTCAACAAACTTGTGTGCTTAAATACAATTCCCAAAGACGTTCTACATGATATGGGAGTCATAAACTACTTTTTGTCCACTGAGCTTTGTTTGTAAAATGGATTTTTAGCTTGCCGGAAGCAATTTTGAGACTAATTAAAAGTTTAATAAATAAACATAATCTATTATTAGTCAAATTATAATGCAGTGATGTTTTAGAACTAGAGGAACTATGCTGCAGAGTGAATTCCTCAATAAATTATGCATGAGCAATTTGGAATTGCTTACCTCAATTTGGACAGTGCCCGATATTAAAGCACAGTCTATAATTCAGTTTGTAGTTTCAGGGCATAATAGGGGGAGAGAAACACAGCTTGTGTTAGCTTCGGTTTACTCTGGCATCGGTCTTACTTTTTAATTGTGTTTTAAAACAGTTATTTATCTGTTTACGTTTTATTTTTCTATTAATTATGGCCTTCACAGTATTAGAAAATAAATCCACTTCAGTGGAAGTGAAAATGAAAACTGCTTTTGGAAAAGCAATTTTTTCCCCATGAGTTTCATCTCCTCTCAAGGCTCTGCAGGAATTTGTTCACTTACATATTTGTTTCAAAATAATCTAAGTTTTTACCCAAAGGCAATATGTTAGTTGCTGGTGAAATGATTAGCAATAAGGGATTATTATTATTATTATTATTATTATTATTATTATTATTGTGTGTATGTGGGCATGCGCATTTACATGTACACTAGGAACAAAGACTGATGGCTAAAATAGGCAATATAAGGTACAGTGAGGCAAATGTACCTTATATTCAATAAAAATAGAGGCTTCACTACATAGTAAGTTTTCCTGAGGACTGAAGCATCAGGGAGTGGGGAGAAAGACTTGGTCTGCTGAAGTTGAACAGAGCTGACACTGGAAACCAGGTAGCATCTTAGACACATTAAATAAAGATACTGATTAAACAGTTTCCTCTTCAGAGCAGGGGCCAGATGTCCTTTTTCTTCAAGTTGACGTGGTATTAAGATGTAAGCATCCACCCGATTTTCAGTCCATCTGCATTTCAATGTATGCAAGTTCATGCACCACTGAGTCACAATTACTGTCGTTCATGTTCTGAGCTGAGACGGCTGTTAGTTCCCTGTTCTAATTTAACAGATATTAGCACATCTATGTCAGCGATATTGGTCTCCTTCTCTGTGGAAGGCCTTGGAAACTTCACTATGACCTATACCAGCGACCCACTGAAAACAATAAAGGCACAAAGAAGGTTCTGGAAAAGATAAGAGAATTTGTAAGGTTACTTTAAAGATTTTGAGGCAGCCTCTCATGAGACTCAAAGGAGTATTGAAAGCAGACTAAAGGAAGCCCCTATGCATCCATCCAGGGATGAAAGCCTCTCACAATATTTTGAGACTCTAGGTAATGGTCAGAATTACAGGCCTATATGCACTGCATTTAGCAACCTAGGACCTCTTTCACCCTGAAATAAACACTTTGTAAAAGAAATGCATCATGGGTAGGAAGATGAGATATCTATTTTCTTAGGGCAGATACTGATGTGTATGGGAAAAAAAAAACAGACAAATTGGCAAACCACTTTTGCAATGAGAGAGGCCACATAGGAGAAAGAAAGGGTTATCTATATGTTTCATATCTTTGACTCAGCTGAGGTTAGGTTCATCCTGATCTTTAGGGATAAAGGACAATGAAAGACATTGTTTGGTGTGACCTTTTCCTAGCAGTTATACAAGCATCAGGAAACAGGAATCACCATACACATAGATTTTAGACCCATGTTTTCCACATCTACAAAAATGCATTAGCCAGGTCAATAGTCCAAGCTACTTATGAAAGAGGAGAAAATATTCACCACATACTACCAATCAAGGCAACGGTAAGCATGAATAATAGTTTTGTATTAACCAGAAGCAACAGTGGGGACAGTTCACTCCATCAGCAGTATGTATGGAAAACCTAACTTATAACACCAGCTACTAAAGACTGGAAAAACTATGGAAATGGTGTAAAAGAGCTGTTCATGAATTCCATGGTAAAGATATGATCTATGGATCACACAGTTGATTTTGTGTCTGTGTTCTTCCCAGCAAGAATCATTCATCACTGCAGAAATCAATCTCAAGGTAGAGAGTCCCTCAAGCAAAACCCTACCAGTCCTAACCTCAGCAGGCATGACAGAAGAAAGCAGGTACGATAGTAAAATAAACCCAGAATTCTCTAATTAAAAATGAGCCTTTTTTTGACTGTTTATGTAAGTTTAATACTGAGAGACCATCTAGCCAGTAGTCAAGGAATGCTA
The DNA here is from genome assembly GCA_002335545.1 of Apodemus speciosus. Taxonomy (NCBI): domain Eukaryota; kingdom Metazoa; phylum Chordata; class Mammalia; order Rodentia; family Muridae; genus Apodemus; species Apodemus speciosus. The sequence goes on from BDUI01000288.1 coordinate 57,362, forward strand.
CCTCATTGCAATATAGTTGAACAAAGTGTATTGGCATGCACATGATTGAGGTGGAAATGTACTTTATGTTATTCCAGGTGACCTCAAGATCACTGTCATTAATGTGACCGAAAGTAAAGGGGTGTGGAAGGACAAAATATGACAATCAGGTTTGAAACACACACAAAGTTGAACATTTAATGTGCTGAAGCACTAGCCTGATCCTGAGCAAGGCAACCAGCCCAGTGTTTGAAAGACCAGGGTTTACAAAGACAGTTGAGAACATAAAATGTTTTGTTTTTGTTTTTGTTTCTGTTGTGGATGGTAGTTATTTTGTTTGGTTGTTTTTTCTTCCTTATCTTTCTCAAGCTATCACACAAACTTCAGCTTCTGAGTCTTTCACAGTCCAAACTCAGGCTCCTCAGACTACATGATCCCCAGAGAGAGTTTTTTCTATACTGCTTTCAGAAGTCATAGTGCCATGACATAAAGGCCCTAGATGTTCAATCAGAAATTGAATGAGGGACAGAAAAATCCCTCTCAAATGACCAAGGAGTTTGTCTATCCTGATTCTGAAAACAATTGTTACCCACACAACTTCTCTTTGTCTCAGGAAAAGAATGAAGGACGTTTTCTTATACTCTTCTGTACCCAGACTAAACCCAGAGGAGTCAGATTCAATGTTAAAATTTGGACTTGTGGATCTGAGGCTTCCAAGTAGAATGCAGTCACTGAAGGTGATATGGGATTCTCTAGAGGGAAGAGTTTGAAGCAGAAGAATAGTTTCTATCCTGTTTCTCTTACTTTCATATCCTGTTGTTTGGATCATTAGAAAAAGTGACTCCCCTAATACCCAGTCTGGCCATGATGTCCTTCGAGCAAACAGGCAGCTGTTACATACAAGTCAGTCCCCATATATCAGTAAAAGCTTCCTGTTCCTTCCTTGGAGAAGCTACAATAACACTCTCCTAATTTGGTTTGAGCCCACTGGATTCCAACCCAAATATCATAATACTGTACAAAAGAATGGGCCAATAAACATAAATACATACACACACATACCACACACACATACATACATACACACACACAAAAGAACTGTGTAGTTTAAACCTTAATCCAAGACCTTGCAGGATTTCATTTCTTTGTTACAAAACCTGAACATGAACATCAATATCAGAGGGACATGCTAAGAATTTGGTACACAATTTATTCCCCAGAAGACACTCTGTGCACGGTTCTTGCTAACACACACACACACACACACACACACACACACACACACACACACACATATATATATATATATATATATATATATATATATATATACACACACACATATTCTTGTAAGCTTCAAGGAATCAACTTGTGTCTATCTCTCCT
>BDUI01000288.1:59721-72214 GCA_002335545.1 Apodemus speciosus
TGATGTTGAACATTTTTTAAGGTGCTTCTCAGCCATCTGAATTTCTTCAGGTGAGAAGTCTTTCTTTAGCTCTGTGCCCCATTTTTTGATAGGGTTATTTGGTTTTCTGGGGTCTAACTTCTTGAGTTCTTTGTATACATTGGATATTAGCCCTCTTCATACTTTTATAATAAAAAAGAGTAGTGTTAGAAATGAGGTATGCTCCAAACCTGCCTTAAGTGACTCACCTCCAGCATCTAAGTCATTCCATTTAAAAGGTCCTCATCATTATCATCCACTCTCTTGCCCTTTCCTTTCTCTCCTCTCTCCCCTCTCCCCCCTTTCTCAAGTCCCTGCCCTGAGACAGACTTTTCCACCCACAGTCAATCTCTTGTCTGAGATCTGTTATATGAAGTGGTYTCTACAATATACCATGGCCCAGATCTCTGGAGATACTCCACTGCAAAATCTTAACAGTCCCACCCCACAGTACTGATTTCCAAGACAGAAATATCTCCACACGTATGCCTTATTTTTATGAGGCATAGCACGTATTGGCTCTCAATAATGTTCTATTAGGGAATTTAATTAAAATGCCTTCAGTAAGATGTGTTTTGAACTGTGGTTCAAACTATTAGTCTTTTACAGCATGTCTCAGGTACTCATTCCTTTACGCCACTGAACACCCCTGAGACCATTCCATGTGCCCTGAGCTTAATGAGAGACTCTGTTTCTGCCCTGCCTTTGTTCTGCCATGTCCTTTCATATTTAACATGACAAAAATAAAAATCATGAAAYGTATGTTAAAGTTAGGGGAATGTTAAAAAATAAGTGGGAAAAGGATATAAATGTGTGCCCCCCCTCATGCGTCTTTCTCTAGACTTCCATTTATTTATTTTTAAAGGTTATCACCTGTTTTTTCTAAGAAAAAAAATGGATGAAAATTTCTGTCCAGAAGGCTTTTCTTTGAACACTACACAACTGCAGCCAATTATGCACACAATGTGAGGGTTTTTGAAGCAGAGGAAGAASCTGCAAAAGGGTGAGGAAAGAGGAGAAGGACACAGCTTCTGTCTCAGTGGCAAAGTCACATTCTTATCACAGTCTCCACAGCTGCTCTGATTCACAGGAACTTGGCAATAAAGCTGTGATTAAACCCATTGTTTTTGTTTTGTTGTCTTCTTTCACTATCATTTTTTTAAATACCCAGATGTTTGGGATCTTGGAGGGACTGGGTACAGCCSTGTTTTTATGCATCTATGTCGATGTGCATACATATAAGCATTTATTCATCTTCATTCTATATCAGAGATGTAATGCAAAAACCATAGCAGGGCAAACTCCATTCTGTAACACCCAATCTGCCATTCATAGGACAAATTTGAATACAGCCCCCCAAACACACACACACACACACACACACACACACACACACACACACACACACACACACACATTTGCAAACATGTAAGTACACAATTAGTATTTATCTCCACTCCTATAAATATGAACTCATATCTACACAGAGAAGTCAAAAGAGGTTTCTGAGCTGGAAATCTTAGGAAGAATCCAATGTAAAAATGGGGAGTGTGGGACAATATGACTGCAGTCTCCTTGTCCCCTGGGAGAGCATACTCTAGACAGTCATATCCAAAAGATACTGCAAAGAATAAGATTTAGTCTCTAGTGATGGATGAAGTARGATCTCTAGTATCAATGCTAGAAAAAGACAGGCTGATCATCCTGCAGAAAGAAAACCTTAGTGTAGCCAGGATTTTGTTAGTTAGCTTCACCCCAGGGGTACAGAGGGATTATCAACATCTGTGTGATGCGGTAACTAACTTGCATTACCAGTTTCCAGAGTCTTTTCCTTTTATCTAAAAATATATTCTTCCCTCATACAATACATCCCAACCGCCGGGCGTGGTGGCGCTCGCCTGTAATCCCAGCACTTGGGAGGCAGAGGCAGGTGGATTTCTGAGTTCGAGGCCAGCCTGGTCTACAGAGTGAGTTCCAGGACAGCCAGGACTTCACAGAGAAACCCTGTCTCGAAAAAACCAAAAAAAAAAAAAAAAAAAAAAAAAAAAAAAAAACAATACATCCCAACCAGCTTCCCTTGCCTCTACCCCTCCCAGCTCAAGCCATCACACCTACCTCCAAGACCACTCTCCCTCCAATTCCTCTTCCAAAAAGAATAGGCAGAGAACAGGCAGGCCAAAGATACTGATGACAACCACATACACCACACAGAAACAAACCAAAACATTTTCCTTCAAAGTTTCAAAAACACTAGTTATTCTACATATGCTAAAACACATATTTGTTTCAGATATGCACATTTTTATTCTATGCAAATAAGCCTAGGGTTCCACAAGGAGGTCATTAGAAATTCTAGATCCAGCACCCTTCTGAGAAGCAAGAATGAGGCACATGACTTCAGGACAAGTAGAAAGAAAGGACTGGTGTAATAATGAGTTACTGAGCACCCTGGCCTTCCAGGTCATTGCTGGCCACTTGCATCCTCAGTGTTTGTAATGGTGCTATATTGAGCACACTGTGAGGTACACGACTCCTGCTTGGTGACTGCAGACTCTAGCTCACATATAAAATATTTTATATTTGATTTTAATATTACTGCGAAATTTAATTTTGCTTTACTTTTTCTAAATTGACTGAGAACTAAGGAATGATTCAGAAAATTCAGAAAACTAAGGAATTCARAAAATTGTTTCTATTACTAGAAAACAATTTTACTAAATGGGAGAAAAGCAAAACAAACAAACAAAAACCAGAAAATGGCAAATGCCTTTCTGACTCTGCAGCTTGAATTGAAGCAGCTTGAGCATTCTGAATTSAAGTCCTTGCTCATTGGACACTAGTCTTTTCTGTATTATTCTGGATGTCCAATCAATCAGGCTTAGACTTTTCTAATCAACTTTATGGCAGAAAAGTAACAAGTGGGAGTCTGGCCTAGAGAGAAAGGAGTGATTTGTAACTGGTGAAATCAGGAAGCTAACTTATATGTATGTAATATTCYTGATTCTCTTGAGTTTTCTGTAGATGACAMGAGATTACTTTGAGAAGAGCCTGAAGACCTGGATTTCCTTGCAGGTTAATAGGATTAGGCAATTAGATCAGATATACAGGCCTCTGGCTCTGTAAAATCAAGGATCACTGGGTGCTCCATCTCCTCCCTTCTTTCTGCTCATGTACACCTCATCTCAGACACATTTCACAAGCTGCTGTGTCTCCAAGGCTCTTTCTGAAAATTCTCCTTAAAACAGCTTATTTYTACAGACATAATTAACATATCAYTGGAAATACTACAGTGTAGGTGAATGTTCTTCTAMGTGAAAAGTAGAGATTAAAATACAAGTAGTTCAAATAATTTGCCCTGGATTAATTCCCTGAGGGATAGGCAGCAGTAGGAGTTTAGGTCAGCTGGCCCTATTTAAGAACCTATTCAATTCAGCACTCCACCCCTTCTGACCATCTGAGAGTTTTGTCTTTTAAAGTATTCCCAAATCTGCTTGCTTTCCTTGACACTCACTGTGGTTGCTCACAGAGGATGGAGCCATCCATCTCCTTCATCTTAAAGAGGAGGCTGTGTTCACCAATGTTATGTCATGCCAGCACCAGTTAAGGKACCTTACAATTTGATCAATTCATTTAAGGGAGGTGGTTTTATATTGGCTGAAAACAAACACTCAGCACTCAGGCAATATTTMTTTCTTTCTTTTTTATTTTTATTTTTTTATTTTCTATATTCTTTGTTTACATTCCAAATAATTTTCCCTTTCGCGGTTCCCCCCTCCCCATAAGTCCCATAAGCCCTCTTTCCTCCGCCCATTCTCCAATCAACCCCCTCCCACGTATCTGTCCTGGTAATCCCCTTCAATACTGCATCAAGCCTTTCCAGGACCCTCTCCTTCCTTCTTCTTGGGAATGATTTGATATGTGAATTGTGTCTTGGGCGGCAATATTGTTTTATAGTTTTTTTTCTTTTACTAATGTATCAGTGCTTCCGCTTAGGTCAAAGACAAACTACAGAGGAGGTTAATACTTTCTCAAAACCCAGGAGAATTTTAAGAGTACTCTAGGACACTTGGTAGGTTTGGTTCTGATCTCCTCCAGATTCCCCTTTGTGAAGGYTGCTATTGGATTCTTGGCTCTGAATACATACTTGTGTTTTGCTGCATGATTTTTTACTAGACTTGCTTATTTAGGCTTCTGACGAGATTCTCCATTCTTTAACCCTGAGTGTTCTAATCACTCTGTGCCATCCTATCAGTTTACCACTGAGCTTGTTTCACCTACAGCAAAAACCTAATATTTTCCATAACTGTTTTCCTTGATCTTGAATGCCAAACACGAGAAAAACAGGATAGACGGCAACAGTAAGAAATAGGATCCTAGCCCAGTGACATAGGAAGGCAAAGATACTTTATTTGTACCCCAGGCCAAGTGGAGGGTCTTCTTATCATACTACATGAAATTTCACGCCATGGTCATTTCATATATAAGTTGTGATTAAAGGGCTGGCAAGGTCACTCTGTAGGTAAAGGTAATGACTACCTGAATCCAATTCCCAGGTTCCATGTGTTAGAAAGAGAACTAATTACCATGAACTGTCCTCTGACCACCACATGTGCAACACGTGTGAGCATGCACCCATACATACTCAGAAATAATAGTTATAAAATAAGAAAGCTATTTTTAAATAAGAAACTAAAATAGGCAAGATAAATCTTCAAAAATCTTCAGAGCTTTAACACTCCAGTGACTGATCATGACATTCAGCTGTATTGATTAAACCCAGTCAGGCGATCATGCCTAATTTCAGTACTCATTAGAGAGGATGATCCCACACTGTTTGTTGTTGTGGGCAGTCACAGAAACTGTAGCAATTGTCCCCCCCCCCATCCACTGCCATAAATCATGAATGAAGGAAAGTAGCATGAAACTCAGCTTTTAGTTTATTATTTTAGAAAGCCTTTGAGTAAAGTAAATTAAAAAACAAAACAGAAAAGCAAACCTCATTTTATAAAACAAACACTCCAGTTGTTTATGAAGTATTTTACCCTGATGTAACACTTTCTTTAAAGCCCATTTAATAGTCTCAGCATTATAATACTATTCTAAATTATGCAATGTACTACCTACTACTCTTATCTTCAGACTTCTGTTCTTTGATAGCAATATTACATGGCTCATAGCACACCTCATTGGTAGTCACAATTGAACATTCAGAGCCTGAGCCACTTAGTAAAGCAGATGTGATATCTACACTCTCTTTAATTAAAGTTTCCGTTTCTTCCCCTATTAAAGCATCATCAGACCATGCTGTCTTCAGTTTGTGAATCTGCTGACACCATATTACTGAGGGAAGCAAATGGTGCTGACAGAATAAAGATGGGTTTGGAAAAGGAACAGACTGTGAGACAGACTCCCAAGGCTCAATGAGAAAGATCCCATTATCCCAGAGGGGAAAGACATAGTCAGAGACTGTTGCTGTGACCTTCAGAATAAAGACCAACCCATCTTGGGTAGCTAGAAAACAGCCACTATAAGATGGGAGCACACATGGACACCTGACATGAGCTTAATGTGGTAGACATGTTCACTATGGAAGCTTGCWACTGAACCCAAAGATGGCCAACTCTTATTTAGTCAATCTTGTGAAGGGATACTTTGCAAAACTGCAGGTTGCAGAAGGAAAGATATTTGGCTTTATCAGGTTATTTTTTCAGCTATTAAACTAGAATCCGAGATTTTTTTCTCCTTCCCTTCCTTCCCTTTCTCCTTCTTCTATCTCACTCTCATTCCTTTCTTCTTCTCTATCCCTTCTTTCCTTCTTTCTCTCCTTCCATTTTTACTTCCTTCGCATATGGTTTTGTATATGTAAGAGTAGGTGAGACTTCTAAGAGAATATCTAGGTTAAGGTAGAATTCCCTAAATTCATGCATTTGCTGTATAATGCTCTAACAGCCAAGAGTTAGTAAATAGAATTTGCTGTGCTAAATGGGGGATACCACCTTATGAGTTGTTGATCATGGAAAATCTAGAGGTATCCAAATCCATGTAGGCTTTTTTCATTCCTCTTGATTCTTCACCAGAATTAGTTGAAAAGACTCATATCCTCATTCATAATTTAGAGAAATAAAGCTATAAATGATATTGAAGAGTCCTTTTGCTGGCTAGTTTTCACAACCCTGGAAACTGCTATGTATGCTACTGAAAGAAAAAAATCAATAGAATTATTTAACTGGACACCCTATAAGCTACAATACTAAACTTCCAGGTAAGATGTACTGACTGGAGCAAAAGTCGCACAACTATAATGAAATACCCACTGCTTCATGATTTGATAAGAGAATCACTATACAGTAGGATACAGTCCTAAAATGTAAATCCAATCAAGAACCTCTAATTTGACTCTAGGTGTGGTACACACTTTAATCCTAAAACTTAAGACATTTAAGCACTTAAATGTCTATGAGTTCAGGAACAGTCTGATTTATATTACAAGCTCCAGGCTAGCTTGCTCTCTCTCTCTCTCTCTCTCTCTCTCTCTCTCCTTCTCTCTCTGCATGCATTCATGCACACACGTGTACATTCATGATTTGGGGAGCCTTGGGTTTTTGCAAGGGAATTTATCACTACTTCTATGTAGCTAATTTGACAATAAGATAAACTACCTTATTTTTAAGGTAGTTTAATAAAATTTTTAAATATTTTTATTTTATTTTTAATTATGTATGCATATGGGCTTATGAGAGAACATATACACTTGAGTGAAGTTTCCCACAGAGGCCAAAAAGGGGTGTTGGAGTCCCTAGAGCTAGAATTACAAGGTTAGCTATATAGCATGTGACTTGCAAAACAAACTCAGGTCTTCTAAGAGAGCAGTGTGTGCTCTTAATTGCCAAGCTATCTCTCTAGCTCCCAAACTGCTTTTTAAATGTTAGGGATCATACTTGTAGACTACCACTACATTCAGCCATATCTAAATAAGCTCCTCTTCTCTTTTCAATTATCAGCGGTGAATTAAAGAAATTATGACAGCTGTAGATGCTGAAATAGTGACTATTAAGAGTTCATCCCCAAACAGGACATTTATCGCACTCCTTCTAAGACTCAGTAAACATTGCTGAGGAGGAAGCAGAACAAATTTTAGAGCTGGAAGATAGGGAGAAAAACTGACATGTGCTAGCTTGTATGTAGGACACAGGCTTTTCTATCATAAATTGACTACAAGGGGTGTTCCTAAATTTAGAACTGTCATTAATCAAGCATGGACTAAGAAGAGGCTTATGGTCCCCCTTCCCTACACTGTTAGCTATTGGTGAATTATGGCACAATGAGGAACCAGAGTCTTCAAGTGTATATCCAGGAAGTAGCCAACCAAACAGTAGATGTTTCCAAATCCGTGTTCATACAGACAATCCTGGTTAAACTCAGGGGGTTGTAAAATAATAATAATAATAATAATAATAATAATAATAATAATAATAATAATAATAATAATATAGTGACAACAAGAAAGGTAGAAATTTGAGATAGAGAATTGGAGAAAATTGAGGATAGTTTACCAGGAAGGGAGTGAGATAAGAGAAACTTGGATGTGAGAGGAACCAGTANTCATGCACACACGTGTACATTCATGATTTGGGGAGCCTTGGGTTTTTGCAAGGGAATTTATCACTACTTCTATGTAGCTAATTTGACAATAAGATAAACTACCTTATTTTTAAGGTAGTTTAATAAAATTTTTAAATATTTTTATTTTATTTTTAATTATGTATGCATATGGGCTTATGAGAGAACATATACACTTGAGTGAAGTTTCCCACAGAGGCCAAAAAGGGGTGTTGGAGTCCCTAGAGCTAGAATTACAAGGTTAGCTATATAGCATGTGACTTGCAAAACAAACTCAGGTCTTCTAAGAGAGCAGTGTGTGCTCTTAATTGCCAAGCTATCTCTCTAGCTCCCAAACTGCTTTTTAAATGTTAGGGATCATACTTGTAGACTACCACTACATTCAGCCATATCTAAATAAGCTCCTCTTCTCTTTTCAATTATCAGCGGTGAATTAAAGAAATTATGACAGCTGTAGATGCTGAAATAGTGACTATTAAGAGTTCATCCCCAAACAGGACATTTATCGCACTCCTTCTAAGACTCAGTAAACATTGCTGAGGAGGAAGCAGAACAAATTTTAGAGCTGGAAGATAGGGAGAAAAACTGACATGTGCTAGCTTGTATGTAGGACACAGGCTTTTCTATCATAAATTGACTACAAGGGGTGTTCCTAAATTTAGAACTGTCATTAATCAAGCATGGACTAAGAAGAGGCTTATGGTCCCCCTTCCCTACACTGTTAGCTATTGGTGAATTATGGCACAATGAGGAACCAGAGTCTTCAAGTGTATATCCAGGAAGTAGCCAACCAAACAGTAGATGTTTCCAAATCCGTGTTCATACAGACAATCCTGGTTAAACTCAGGGGGTTGTAAAATAATAATAATAATAATAATAATAATAATAATAATAATAATAATAATAATAATAATATAGTGACAACAAGAAAGGTAGAAATTTGAGATAGAGAATTGGAGAAAATTGAGGATAGTTTACCAGGAAGGGAGTGAGATAAGAGAAACTTGGATGTGAGAGGAACCAGTAYGTTTTTGTTAAACATATCAATGAAATTGTCAGAAATTAATTAAAATTATAATAGTAATAAAAAAACAGGTCAAAACAACTGAAACATATAAGGAGCCTCAGAGATGGTGCTTGGAAGAAGCATACTTATTTGCTTTCTAAAGTTTATAGCTAATTTTTATATCAGTGGAAATTAAAAGAAAATGGATTCATGTTTTCTGAGAAAGGAAAATCAAATGAATGTCGGATTATTTAGTGTGAATCATGAGCACTGGGGATCCTGGCCAGCTGAGATGCCTCTTTAAATATAAATTCTTCCTTTTAAGTCCATGTGGACTGATGCCCTCRCATTAGCAAGTGCCTGGCTCTATATCAGAGAGAGATTTATTAAATTTAATAGACCAGATTACTATTACATAAAGAATACTGTCCCTGAGCTGCAATGAAGTCACTCAGCCAACTGATGGCTACATTCATTTCCTGACCACTTTGCATTTTCTGTCAGTGCTACAGCTCAGACCACATCTGAGCTCATTTGCTGAGGGCAGTACCACATATGCTTTTGTGCTTCTTATCTCTAATGGGTAAGAAAACCGGAGCTTCATTATCACAGTGGTTTATGTAGCTGTTGTTATTAATTGCTTATTTGGTGCTTTCTTGATACTTAGCTTTTGATTCAATTTTTTCAATTCTAATGGAAGTTATAGTGACCCCCAGACCTTCCTCCCAGTATGATTAAGTTTGGGTGGGACTAGCTTTTGCAGTATTACAGTCAAAGATTCATGTGCAAAGGGAGAAATAGTTTTCTGGACATGAATAATCTTCTGTAATAAAAGCTTTATTTTGACTTGTGGGTTGAGAGGATGCAGCTCACCATATTGTGAAAAGTAAAACAGAGCTCATGGTGGTGAGTATAGAGGCTGAGACTCATCATCCTATTTGGCCAGAAGGGTCATCAGAGAGTAAGAGACATCATCTTCTCAGTTCTACTTGCTCTGTTTTCTTGTATCAAATCTATAAGCACAGTGTCTTAGTCAGGGTTTCTCTTCCTGCACAACATCATGATCAAGAAGTTGGAGAGGAAAGGGCTTATTGAGCTTACACTTCCATGCTGCTGTTCATCATTAAAGGAAGTCAGGACTCAAGCAGACCAGGAAGCAGGAGCTGATGCAGAGGCCATAGAGAGATGTTATTTATTGGCTTGCTTCCCCTGGCTTGCTTAGCCTGTAGAACCCAAGAATACCAGTCCAGGGAAGGCACCACCCACAAGAGGCCCTCCCACCTTGATCACTAATTGAGAAAATGCCCTACAGCTGGATCGCATGGAGGCACTTCCCCAACTGAAGCTCCTTTCTTTGTAATAATTCCAGCTTGTGTCAAGTTGACACACAAAACCAGCCAGTATACAATCAGAGGAGTGGCACTACCTATCTTCAGAAAGGGTTTTATGTCCTCAGTTAAACTCCCTGCGAATCACATCCAAACTTGTGCCTTGCCAGTACTCTAGGCATATTATAATTTCATATAATTTCATCAAATTTAACCATCAGACCTGTGAGGTTCATAGTTGACTTCGGGATAATAGTGTGGCATTATTTTATGGAAATGTAGGCATTCATAATTTGGATATTCAGCCTCATATTACCCAATGTATGAGTCAAACAACGTGATATTGGTAAATGTACAACTAGAAGCCACTATGATGATCCATTATTAACCAAGGCTTTATTTTAAACTTTAATCAGAATGTATACAAGGTGTCAGCAGCGCAAACCAAGTACGGCTTCACACATTGTATGGCCCTCCTTGATTTGATCCCCTTTACTTCCATCACCCAAATTGCATTTTAATTTTAAAAACACTTTCTTCTTTCTAGACTTATCGAGACATTTTGCGATACTAGAAGGTCCTTTGCATAGTTGAAATAACACACCAGCCTTTAACTTAACTTATTATGAACTCTTCAAAATTTTAGTTTTGCCTTTAATCGTCTTATTTTTCCAAACAGGCTTACAATATCAGACATTGATTCATACTGGTAGAGTAGGTATTAATCCAAACAGAAAGTGATTGCTTATTCCCATCACCAGCATGTCTCAATAACAGTAAGTCTCTCCTGTCTGACTAATATTGCAGCACAGAGTCTACAGCTGAGTAAGACATTTTTTTATTGGATATATTCTTTATTTACATTTCAAATGTTATCACCTTTCCCAGTCTCCTCCCCCCCTGTAACCCCTATACCATCCTCCCTCTCCCTACTTCTATGAGGGTGTTCCTCCACCCACTTCCAACCCTCAATTCCCCTATAATGGGTTATCTATTGAGCCTTCATAAGACCAAAGACCTCTCCTCCCCTAAGACTTTTGATGATGATTGTACTCAAACAGACTACAGAACACTTTCTACCAATGTGAGGGCTAGCCATTAGGGAGGAAGCTTCCAGCCAATTTCCAGCTTCATTTTTATATCCTACAACCAAAACATATGGTACCTTCGGCAATATGGCCTTGTCATCTAGGTATTATAGACAGAGAGCTGGCACTGCAATGTCATTTTGTTTTGTCATAGGTCTTCCAGACAAACCACTTGGAGGGAAAATGTCTACTTTGGTACTGAAATACCATCTAAATTCATATATTTTCTAAGCCCAGCTGGGAAGAAAATAGGCCATAATGAAGAAGAGATTGTGATTGTTTTACTAAGTGGGCATGATGCCCCGTCCTTCTAAATAACTACATTTATTCCTATAGATTAGTGCCACATTCAGCTTTGGTCAGAGAAGCTCCCTTACTCATGGTGGAGGTAACTGCAGAGACTTGTTTCATGATCCTTCATGAACCCTAATAAATCCAAATGGCTCATCAAAAACAAACTACAAAAAGGAAAAAGGATAGCATCTATGTTAGGAAATAAGAGGTCCATGATAGAGCATATTGTGTACACATATGAAGTTGTCAGAAAGAAACCCATTATTGCATTTAATTAATATTTACAAATAACATTTTTATTTTCTTGAAACGGTTTGTGAAACACTTTTGCTATGGGTTGAAACTTGGAAGCATGGATTCTTACCAAATGCATTTTGCTTATAGACTTTAAGTATGGGCATAGGACTAAATGTTTCGATTCTACCTATATATTGCCTCCATGCTTCTTCAGTTAAAAGTTCACAAAACATTTACTGACACATAATGAGAAGAGATTTTGTGAATCTAAATGTTATTGTTGTTGTTACCAAAGATATCTCTTGTGCTTTCTTCCACATCAAGTATTTGTAGGTAAATGTGAAGCCAGGTTTGATGAAGGAAACTTTATCTATACTGTACATATGATCTTCCTAAAAGTGATATATTTTTGTTTTCTTATTTTACATTTTTCAGTGCTAGAACTGAATCTTAGTCCTAAGGTAAATATTTCACTAAAACAAACATTTTGTTTTAGGTCGCTTATGAGAAAAAATCATTACAAAATGCCTAATAAGTTGAGATACATGTAAAACACATTCAAAGGGTTGCTGCTAGACAGTTTTATTTCTAAGAATCATAAATAATATAATTTATGGTAGACATTGGGCTTTTCTTGTGTTTCAGTCATGAAAACCAAAAGAACTGAGTAAATGAATTTTTAAATGAGAAAGAACCCAGGACAATGTCATCATACTTAAATCATCTCTCGATGGGATCCTGTGAGCTACTTGGAGTTCTGAGTGTGATCAGAAACCATATGCTGCACAGTATTGAATGTAGAGTGCTGAACTTTGGAAGCTATTTGAGGACTGTGCATGGTGGAGAGAGAGAGAGAGAGAGAGAGAGAGAGAGAGAGAGAGAGAGAGAGAGAGAGAGAGAGA
>BDUI01000288.1:78669-90259 GCA_002335545.1 Apodemus speciosus
GAGAGAGAGAGAGAGAGAGAGAGAGAGAGAGAGAGAGAGAGAGAGAGATTAGGGAAAATGCCTGATGTGAATACAGCAGGTAAAATGATATACCTATTGGAAGCTGGAACTCAATAACTATCGCACTGACTTTTTAGTCTGTTGAAGATAATAATAGAATCTATTTTCTTGCCATAACTTTTAAAATGTAAACCACAATAATTTCCACAAATACCCAGAGTAGTACATATTGTCCATTATCACATAATAGATAGTCCATGAACAGGAGCCAAAAGGAAGAGGAAAAAATGAGGAAAAAAATAAAGACAAGGGATGGGAGATAACTCCTTCTATTCTTTTCTCCAACAAACTCTGTATTTTTCAGAAATTAAGTAACAATGAGAGGGTGGAACATCCCCCCAGATATCAATGAGCAATTTGAACTACAGATTTATCTATACATTCACGTTACATAGCAGACCATGGATGTTATTGATTTCTCTCCTCTGAAAAGATGGTTTTGTTTAGCTCTGAAAAGTGAACAATTTTTCTGACACCAACTGCTTGTTTAATAGTTTTGGAATAATCTATATTTCATTAAGAAGATGACTTATTACAATCCACCTTCTGTTGTCTAGTGAACTATTGATTTAAAGTAGTTTTGCCCTTCTAGAGCATCTAATAAATTGGTCCCAATTGGCAATGGCGTGTTGTATACTCATTCCTCACTGTATAAATGTCGGCCTCGCATATTTTAGAACAGGTCCTTAGATTTGTTTTCTTGACAAGATCCTTCCCTTCTAAGCCTCTATGTTGAAGCAGTCACTGATTTTTTTTTTTAATAATCCACATAAAACTTTTAGATAAGCGTAGGGCATCACAATCAATATTCATGACATGATTTATCAGGACAAGGACTATCTCACAGAGTCTTCCTGGTAAATCCAGTGTGTGGAGTAGTTAGCATAGTCATCCATCTCAGGGATATTTTAAACAGGCGTTAATGGGCTTGAAAGGTGAAGTGGCTATGAATCACCTGCCTATGCTGTAGGTAGTTAGAGACTTTATTAGCTCAAATGCTTCAAACTCCCTCTCTCTTTCCTACTTCCCTCCACCCTGAAGAGTCAGGCCCCAGCTCATTCATCTGAACTCAGTGACCCTCATGAATCTCCCTTTCCCTAGTAAGGTTTAACTCCTGCTTGGCTGAGCAGTCCACTGATCTTTGTTAGGGATTCTGTGCCCTCCTTAATATCATTGAGGATATTAACATTAGTTTATACCACCTGTTTGATCCTTGTCTTTCCTCCAGGCTCAATTTTCTAAGACCTTAATGTTTCCTTCTTATTCTAGACATCTATGTAAGAATTTGATTAGCATGCACATAATGTCCAGGAATTCCTATAACCTTGTCTGTGATAACTGCACTTGGTAAATCGTTTTCTAGCCACTTTTAGGAGTCATAGATTAAATATCCCAGAATGAGTGTTTGTTACTTGAATAAATTTATGAATTAGTAGCAACCAAATAACAAACAAATAAATGAATAAACACTTCATAATTTTGAGAATTATGGAGATCATAATCTTTTCTCTAGGCACAGTGTCTCCAGTCTTGGCTTTTCTCATTTGTTATTCTTCCTCTCAAAAGAAATCAGAATACATATTTTTTTTACCTTTGGAAAGCCTGTTGACCATTGAAGTAGGGCAAAGACCCATCAGTATTTCCTTTAAATTATCTTATTGCTTTGTAGTAAATATTTATTATGTGTGAGAGAGCGTGAATGTGTGTGTATGTGTGTGTGTGTGTGTGTGTGTGTGTGTGTGTGTGTAACATGTATGTGCAGAACTGAGGAGGACAGAAGAAATCTAAGGATCCCCTGAGGTTGGAGTTACCAGTGGTTAGTGAGCAGTGCCTCATGTGAACAAAACATTTTTATTTGGAAAAATAGCAAGTGCTTATATCTGCTGAGCCATCTCCCCATCTCTCTTATAGATTTTATGTCCTTGAAGCTAACAATAATCTGGTAAGCACTATTGCCAATCTGAATTCCAATATTCTACAACTAATACTTGATAAAATCAGACTCAATGCAACATCTGATCTTTCTTAAAATTTTATTTACTTGAGAAGTCACCTGTTGTACTGATAATTTAACAGCTAGGCTCTTAAAGCCAAAAGGTCTGGTTTACCCTCACACACTAAAATAGCAGCAGCAGTGCCCAGCAGAATATGTGGTTTCTTCATACAAAGACTGGCCAGAGTTGTAAGCAAGGAACTTTATGGTTTGTGATTCCCATGCTAAAACAAGAAAATATTACCAAGAATGTATAATACCTGGTTTTATTTCATAATAATATTGTATATAACAAAAGTATGTAGACAAAAAGTCTCTGTGATTGGAAGTGTCTGACTTGATAAATCTTCAGATCACAACTGCCATAGACCACCTTGGGAATGTTGGAAATAATTCATTGGGCTTTACATTCCTACTTACAGCATGAAAGGAGATTTGGGGAATAACGACAGATTATGTCAACACAAAAGAACAGTGCTGTTATGCCATTATGTGTTTAGCTTAGAGGAGTTACCATGGGACTGCCATTGTACCCTGGACTTGGTGTTGGCTTATAGCTGATTCCACTGGACTCCTTCCAGAGACCTAGCAAAATGTTGGTTTACAGCCAATTCCACTAGACTCCTCCTAGGGACCTAGCAATGGCTTATGTCATCACCTGCTGCCATTACCTGCTACCAACTATGAGTGGTGCACCAGATAACATACAAAAAGGACTCTGCCACCCCATCTCTCTCTCTCTCTCTCTCTCTCTCTCTCTCTCTCTCTCTCCTTCACCCCTCCTCTCTCTTGTTCTCACATGTTCCAGGCTGGCCTCTCTTTTTCTCCTTCTTTCTGTTCTTCTCTGTCCCTACCTTCTCCACTCTCATGGCTCTGCTCCCCTCTGTCTGCCTCTAGCCCTTCTCCAGGTCCTTACTCCCCTTCCTTCCCCCCAAATAAACCTCCCTTATACCAGGATTGTCCCATGGTGTGATTTCTCATGGGGTAACTTGGCATGGGCCCTCCAGGTATGCCGCCACCTGCACATGCACTTCATTATAGTTCATAGCACTTGGGCTGAAGGTCTCGCCATCCACTAATTAGCTTGTTTCTTTTAAGGATGGAGAGGTGAGATACAGAATACAATTACAGATAAGACATCAATGTTTCCAATCCTAAACACAGTTCATGTTTCATTGATCAGTCAAGAACCCATGTTTGTCTAAGATGGTAACCTAGTTAGTAAACTGCTACTTTTATACAACTAGACATGTATATATACAAGATATAATCATAGACAGGTTTACCAAGCCTGTTCCTTTTGATATAATTGGATTTTTAATTCAATGAGAGAAGATCAGTGTACTGTCTAAATACTCTAATTTTGAGAAACTACAAAGAGAGAAAATAATCTTGCCAATAACATGGGTATTTTGTTAAACTCTATGGACCAGGATTTATTGCCACCACCTACCAGCACTGTCTTCTTTTTATTGACTGTCTTATAATTTGAGTATATCACTTGGGGTCTATGGCAGTTGGCTCTTTCTGTTTCTGGTATCTGAGACAGTATCAATTTAGAGGAATGATGATTTACAGTGGCTTCTTATTTCAAAGATTTCTTCCCAGTCAATTGGTTTTGTTGCTGTGACCATAAGGTGGAACAAAAATCCATGGCTAAAGGAGGAGTGTTGTAGCGTGTAGATCCTATTACCCTGCTTTAAGCTCCAGCCCTGCTCATGTTCCCTAGGATCAGCAGATAAAACACACACACACACACACACACACACACACACACACACACACAAGCACACACACAAATTAGCTTATTTGTTTATGCTTTAACTCAATGGTTGGATTCTTCTAAACTTTCCTTGCCTATCATATCCTTCCTTTCACTTCCAGCTCAGTACCCTAAATCTGCCCTCAACTTCACTTGCTCAGTTTCCTTCAGTCCCAGATCAACACCCTATATTTTTCCTTAGCTTAGTTATGTTTCTAATCTCCCAAATGCTTCCCATTTGGGAAAGTGTCTAATTGGCCATTCCATTCTAGATCTCACATGGGTGGTGGCTCTTTCTCCATCCAAAGCATGATGAATCTTTTTCTCCTTCTCCCTGTGTCTGCTAGCCTGCCTGCCGGGAGGGTGGGGGGGCAGTGGGGGACTGGAAGTCCTGCCTACTCCACCATGCTCATTGACCTTTAGCATCTTTATTGATAGATCGATCAAGAACCAACTGGGGAACAGGACCTTCAGTGTTCACATGCAGAGTGTCATAAAACAGAGTTGCCCATTTCTTGGTAGACATAATGTAGAAAAGCTTATATAGGAAGGGACATGAAAGTAGACCCCCCGCCCCCTTACCCAGGACATATCAAAAGAGATCTCTTCCCTCTAGAAATCGCCTACCTCCTGAAGTTCTTACCATCTCTAAACAACATTACTAGCCAGGAACCAAGCCTTCAAAGCGACTCATGGGAATATTCCCTTTTGAAATTATATCATTCCTTATACCCACTTTATATTACAGAAAATAATTGGTCCATCTTCACCAGTTCCCAAAGTTTCAACAATTACAGTATTTCTCAAAAGACCATATTTGAAGTTTCATGTTAGATTTAAGGCAGCTCTTTTTTAAAAATTTTTATTGGTTATTTTATTGATTTACATTTAAAATGTTATTCCCCTTCTGAGTTTCTGCTCTACAAAGCCCCTATCCTACACTCCCTTCCTCCTTCTTCTATGAGGGTGCTCACCTACCCACCCACCCACATTCCCCTTACTGCCCTTGATGCTGAGGCATCAGGCTTAAGGCAGCTTACTTATGTCTCATATATAACTAAAAAATGCAGTTACATATGTCCAAAGTGTAGCAGCATCATAAACTAAACATTCCCATACCAAAATATAGCAACAAGGATATGAAGTGTGTAAACAAAATTGGGCGTGATGGTGGCCTATGTCCTTAATATCAGCCTGTGGTAGTCAGATGTAGGAAGATCAGGAGATAAAGACTGCAGAAATGACCACAGAAATGATGAAATTTATGTTTATTGTAGCGATCGCCTAACTCACCAGCAAGAAAGACACGCCACAACAGGATCCTTCTGCAGACATTTATTGTGGGTTCGATTATGGAAGCGAAAGACCCGAGCCGGAAACTGGTGCTGCTTAAATAGGCCTAGGAGGGACGTGTTGGTATATGATTGGTGCAAATAGCAAGCCCCAACTTACATGCTCCGGGCCTGGGCAGTGACTCAGCATTAAGCAATTAGTGCATGCTCAATGCAGTTGTTTATCACTATTGGAGGTTCTTGGCTGAAAGCCTCAGCGCCATCTTGTAATGGCGAATAGTGGCGTATGTGGCTTCCCACAGTTTATTTGTGTCCTATTGACTTTTTCATGCAAAGTGCATTGGCTATATTTTAAGACAAGCAAGGTGAAATAAGAAATAAGTCATAGAGTTACTTATCTTTCAAAATGTATTATTTAATTATGAATATGAGTATTTTTGCCTGACATATTATATGTGTATATGTGTACAAATGCATATGCATGCAAAAATTTACACAATATTTACTGTGCCTGATTCTTTCCTGAGATATTGAGAATGAAATTTGTGAAGTATAAATTTAAGTGTTTCCTTCTTGCAAATTTCCCAGTTGAACACTTGTGGGAAATATTAAAAATGAATGGGCACATTCCTGTGCTTGTGCCTGTGCCCTGGCTGCCTGACTATCCATGCACTGGTAGGCAATGGCTGACCTGTTTTACTTTGTGGTAACTCCAACTCAGAGTTCCACAATTTCTCCACCCAGATCACTGGTGGATTTCCCATTGGCCAATGGTGGGTTGCTACCACGCCAATCATGTACTTCAAATCCTCCACAGCCTTTGTGGTCCACCTCAGGCAAACCCATGCTTTGCTGCATACCTTTCTCTCTTGAACCCAGATGAGCTGCCCATGTGAAGGAAAACGCAACACAAACTTAATTCAGAAATGGTGGTAACTCAATCACTGGTTGCAGCAACTAAAATCTTAACTCAACTAAAATCTTACCTTGCACACCTTATTAAATCTAAATCCTCCAATGGTGAATCTTGAAGGATCTGCCATTGAAACTGGGGGCACTCCTAATTATATCTTGTCCTCATGCTATTCTAGTCCAAAAGGATCTAACTCTTTTCTGTTTCCTTTCTTCCTCCATCCAACACAGAAGTCCCTCCTACTTGCCCAGTGATTGGCTCCTTTATTCACTAGGTTATTGGTTCACAAGAAGTCACCTGAGTATGCCTGACTCACTATTTGTCCATAGCCCCTCCCAGGAGGGGTATCTCCTGACAAGGCAGCTCAGGATTCTCATCATTCTCATTCAGGTTACCGTCCTAGGAATCTGAGAGTTGGCAATACMCTTCAGCATCCTTAGGCCCATATGCATGCACTTCCATCAAGCCAAGGTGCTTTTCCAGAATTGAACCCAGCAATGGATAGTCACAGGCTTCTGCATAATTAGCCTGTGATGGTTTGTACATGCTCAGCCCATGGAGTGGCACTATGAGAAGGTATGGCTCTGTTGGGGTAGGTGTGTCACTGTAGGTGTGGGCTATAAGACCCTCATCCTAGCTGACTGGAAGCCAGTCTTCCACTAGCAGCCTTCAGATGAAGATGTAGAACTCTCTTGTCTGCCTGAACCAGGCCTGCCTAGATGCTGCCATGCTCCCACCTTGATAATAATGGCCTGAACCTCTGAACCTGTAAGCTAGCCCCAATTATATGTTGTCCTTTATAAGACTTGCCTTAATCATGGTGTCTGTTCAGAGCAGTAAAACTCTAAGACACAACCCATATTTGATCAGCTTCCTGATCTGCTGACAGGAGATGGCATTGATGATTTCATTGGTCTCATTGAGGTTCAATCAAACCTTTATTTTACTGCAGTGGAGGACATAAGAGGCAAGGCTTTTCTGTACCCTGAGGATACTTATGGCTGGGAACACAGCACTGAAAGAAGAGTTTTGTTTTTTGTTTGTTTTGTTTTTTGTTTGTTTGTTTCTTTTTTAAAGGCTATTCATATATTTAACATGCTCTACAGATAAGAGGAGAAAGTGACCCCTTCTGGATGCTGATTTTTTTTTAAAAGTGCTAAGTGGCATGGGTTAATTAACCCTTTAAGTTGGAATGGGGTATATCTTTATGTAGCTTGCAAATGTATTTGGGGAAGGGAGAACACTGCAAACAGGAAGATCAATGATATTGACCCAGACACTCATTATGAAAGCATTTAACTTGTTGGCATCACTTGGGACCAAAGGGTAATCCTTTAACTGAAGTGCTAATATAGCTCTGTTTATTGAGCACACTCAGTCATTCACTTCAGATGTCAAGACCATGCCACAAAATAACCTGTAGGTTTTTATTAGTCAATGTATTTCCATGCCAAGATAGTTCAATATGTCATCCAGACACAAATTAAAGGTTTATCCATGTAACTCATTTTAGAGATAGTATCGCCAATCTTAAAACTCATTAAGCTCAGACTCAAACTGTAAA
Organism: Apodemus speciosus; assembly: GCA_002335545.1. Classification (NCBI taxonomy): domain Eukaryota; kingdom Metazoa; phylum Chordata; class Mammalia; order Rodentia; family Muridae; genus Apodemus; species Apodemus speciosus. The sequence continues at coordinate 86,254 of BDUI01000288.1, forward strand.
TCCTTAACCATTAATGGAGCAATCATTTTTTTTTAATTTTGTTGACTGATAACATCATGAGGAAAAGGGATCTTTTTCACCTTATCCTGGATTTCCTTGAAATATAGAAAAATTATTCCATCCTAGGATCTACACTAAAAACATGAAAATTATGAAACAATTTTATTTTTTACTTTTTATTTCCTTTTTAGAAGCCATGTTGACTTCTCCTTTGGTGTACTTGGAGTTCATTTTGATTACATATTTAAAAATCTCATGGGTAATAGACAACAAGAGGGAATACAAGACAAGTGAATGCTTTTCAACCCTTTTTAACATCCTAGGGCACATAGTTGGCTATACAACTTACTTTAAAAACAAAATTGTGTTGGCTTTCCCTGGTAAGGCTTTCTCTATGGTATCAGGTAATTTATTACTTTTGTATTACTATTTATTCTAGTTTACTATTTAATAATTCTGTTATTAGTGTTCTGTCATTGAAATCTTATGAAGAATTCTATCTAATAATATTCACTATTCTCTAAATCATTTGGTCTACATATATTTCTGTGGACAAAATTAAAATCATTCCAATCATAGGAAATCATTTATTCTCAGGAACAAGTTAAATTATTTTCCCAATATTCATACGTTCAATTCCTAGTCTTAAATTATGCAGAGAGAGAGATTATATCAAGAAATACAGTTTTTGCCCCTGTAAATGGGGCTAAAATCAAATCATCTTAGTGTGCATTGATATTTACACAAAGTCTGGTATCTCTCAGGGGGAGAATGGAGAAGAGAAAGAGAGGCAAGGAAAAGGGTTGGGAGAGAAGAGCTAGAGAATGGGGGAGTGAGGAAAAGAGAGGAGAGAAAAGAAGAGGAGAGGAAAGGAGAGGAGAGGAGAGGAAAGGAGAGGAGAGGTGAGGAGAAGAGAGGTGAGGAGAGGAGAGGAGAGGAGAGGAGAGGAGAGAGGCAGGAAGAATAAAGCTAACTGATACAAGCAGGCACCTAAAATATTTTAATATTAATAAAATAGAATTATATAAGATGAAAGCAAACAGGCCAGAATARGACAAAACAGACTAACAAACAGTAGAAAAAGAGCTAAAGAAAACATGTAAGAAATATACTCTAGATGCAGAGATACACATTGGCATATGGAAATCCCGTAAAGACATAATACCAGAAACCATAATATATATGCAAATATGCAAAAGACTTGTGAGGTTAAAATGAAAGAAGGAGGAGGAGGAGGAGGCAGAAGAGTAAGTAGAGGAGGAGGAGAAAGAGGAGGAGAAAAGAAAGCCCTGTCAAATCATTCTGAAGCGAAGAACTTACAAGATGCCCTTGAGTTTGTTTTTGGTTGGTCATTTATTGCTGGCCATATGATGTGCCTTTAAGAGTTGTGTGCATACCCTGTGAGATTCACTGGAGGAAGCTAGCTTTTCATTTGCGAGTGGTTATCAATTGAAGATAGTTTCTGAGTTAGGGATGGGGGATTGCATTCACTTCTCTTAATAGTGGGACCTCATTAGGTCCAGACCTCCTCATGCCCTGAGCACACTGCTGAAGTCTCTGTGAGTTCAGGTATACATCTCTCCTGCTATCTTAAGAAGGCTTGTTTCCTTGGTGTTCTCCATACAGTCTTGCTTTTATGATATTTCTGCCTCCTCATCCGCAGGGTTTTCTGAGCAATGAGGATAGGGAATTTATGGAGACATCTCACTTAGAATTGTTTCAAGATCTCTGACTCACTGAACTTTGTAAACTGTGGGTCTCTATTTTTGTTACCATCTACTTCAGAAGGAAGGTCCTCTGAGATGGCTCAGGAAGACACTGTCAGTAGGTATGAAGGCTCTAGGTAGGTACCAGCTCAACTTCTCCATGTCTAATGAGGTGTGTAGGTGTTGTCTTCAGCATTGGGGCGTTACCATCGGTTTGTGGAAAGCTTTTGCAATGCCTAGATTGCTTGTATATGTCTATGAAGCAGAATGAATTATTCAAATACTTAGAATAGATCTCCAATATTCTTAAGAATTTAAGAAAGACCTAAATAAATGAATGGACTTAACATCACACAAGTTCAATACTGTTATTTTGATTCTATGAAATCACTGAATATCTAAGTATGGCTAAATTCAAATGTGTTAAGAGTTCTTCTGCCTGTTTCTTAATGTTTTCATCTATATGTGTAAAGTATGTACATAGACAAAAATAAACACATAAAGGAAGAAATAGAAGACTGATATAGTGAGCATAACAATGATTAACATTTTTCCAGGCTCACGGAGAGTGTTGTTTCCACTACTCAATTGCAGTATGTGTGTGTGTGTGTGTGTGTGTGTGTGTGTGTGTGTGTGTGTACTACTGGTTTTGAGTCAACTTGACATAAGCTAGATTTATCAGACAGGAAGTAACTTCAGTTGAGGAAATAGTTCCATAAGCCTTCCTGCTGTAATGCACTTTCTTAATTAGTAATCTGTAGGGGAGGTCCCAGTTCATTATGGGTGATTTTATCTAAGGATGTTGTCCCTGGGTTCTATAGCAAGCCAGAGGAAGCAAACCAATAAGCAGCACTCCTCCATGGCTTCTGAATCAGCTTCTGCTTCCAGGATCCTACCCTGTTTGAGATCCTATCTTGACATCCTTGGATGATGAACTACAATGTGGAAGCATAAACCAAACAAATCCCTTTCTTCTCAAGTTGATCTTTGGTCTGGTGTTTTGTTGAAGCAAGAAAAACCCTAAGATGACAGAGAAGAGGATTTTAGAACTTTAAAGGTAACATTGAAAGGCTCTAACAGGGTTTTATTTGAGGTTTCAAATTTTAAAATGTTTACTAGTCTTTGACAATCAACGATGTGAAAAACACTGACCTTAGTGTGGTATTGTGTACATAAAGTATAACACTATTCTGAGAGATATTGGAGTTTACAAAGAGAGAGATCATCCAATGGATGCTTGGTGTTTGAGGAAATTGATAACCAGTGAGAAAGAAAGATTTCCTTTCAGCATTATAGGATGTGTCAGTTGGTAAAAACAACTGTTGAATATATTTTGAGAAATAATTTCTCTTTAAAATTTCATAAATTTGCATTAGTGGTGCACGCCATTAATCCCAGCACTTGGGATGCATAGGCAAGCGGATTTCTGAGTTAAGGACAGCCTGGTCTACAGAGTGAGTTCCCAGGACAGCCAGGACTACACAGAGAAACCCTGTCTTGAAAAACCAAAATAAATAAATAAATAAATAAATAAATAAATAAATAAATAAATATTTAAAAATGAAAACATAAATTTAATTATACTAAATGTAAAAATCCCTCAATGTTGTTTTAGTTTTGTTTGATTTTCTTTTAAAATTTGCCTCACACTATTTCTGGTTTAAATGCTAATAAAAGTGTGCTTTAATTTTCATCTCTCTTTCTGAGAAGGTATGAGTTTTYTCATATGCATTATTTTCCTTCTAAAGAATTAAATCAGTACATAAAGAATTATGTACTGATTTATTTTTCCCTTTCATTCTCTGGTATAAACAGGATAGGTCAGTGTTAACTTTTCTTATCATCAATATGATTTCTGTTTATATTCATTAGTGTCCCTTTGTCTTCTTGTGGGTTAATACCTTTCGTTCAGTTGATATGAGGCCCCCAACACATATACAGCAGAGGACTGCTGGGTTTGTGGTCTATCGGAGATGATGCACCTAACCCTCAAGAGACTGGAGGCCCCAGGGAGTTTAGAGGTCAGGTAGGGTGGGGACATCCTTGTGGAGACAGGTGGGTGGGGAGGAGGTATGGAATTTGGAACAGTAGGAGTGTGGAGGGGGTAAATAAAATCTGGAGTGTAAAAAATTATTAATTAATTAAAAAATAAAAGTATATTTTTATGAATCCATTGTTTCTAATGGCTGAATAGTACTCCATTGTGTATACGTACCACATTTTTTGTATCCATTCTTCCGCTGAGGGACACCTGGGTTCTTTGCAGTTTCTGGCTATTATAAATAAGGCTGCTATGAACA
>BDUI01000288.1:90917-102119 GCA_002335545.1 Apodemus speciosus
TTATGTGTCTGTGTCTGTCTGTCTGTCTGTCTGTCTGTCTGTGTCTCTCTCTCTCTCTCTCTCTCTCTCTCTCTCTCTCTCTCTCTCTCACTTTTCCTTTCTGTCTTACATAAAATGGCATAATACATGATCAATGCAGAAACACCAAAGTCCCTGAATAGTGCAATTTCACTTTAGCCTACTTAGATCACATTTTCTGTCCAATATCTGAATCTATGAATTGGGAGATGCAAACTGGTACCCTTACTGGACAAGACCATGAAGCGCCAGCATGCATAGTACACTGCAGAACTACTGTAGGGAAAAATATGTGCAGAGGTTAGAGTTGAACTCATCCTGTAAAGATACACAATGAGAAGAAACAGAACTAAATCAATAGAAGAGAATTCATTCACCCATTGCATATTCATATTGCTTTTCAAATGTAACTAAATGAAAACAAAGATTTAAATTTCCTAAGCGTGTAAGATAATATTTATCCATCATCTTGTGCCTGAAAATTTCTTATAGAAAATATCCAATGTGAAGTAAAGTCACCTGAAATATGTCTTAATAAATATTAAAGCCTCCAAAGAAACACCATTTTCATACCATAAAATTTTTGTAAATGATATTTTATAGTATGTATTACTTACCTAATGTTATTCTAGTGCTCTATCCTACATCGATGAACATGAAGTTGAAGGTATATAAACTCCATAAAAGCATTGTTTCAATTTTATACAGAAGCTTGATACAGATGGCATGAGAACAAAACTGAGAGGAGTAAGTGCCCATCAATAAAGGGACACTGAATGAATATGTTTGTTCTTCTACTGTTTTGTATTGTTTTGTAATGTTTAATTTTGTTTTGTTTCATTTCTGTTCAGTTCAGTTTGGTTTAGTTTGGTTTGGTTTGGTTTGGATTGGTTTGAAATAAAGACAACATGAAGTTGGTGGCAGAGGAAGATCCAAGAGGATTGGGGGAAGGGGAAATGTGATAAAATATAATGTAGAAACAAATTTGATAAAAGAAAGAGCTATGAAAATATAGGTGAAGATCATTTGGACTAAGATTATCCAGTATGCAGAACTGAGGTAAAGTCTGTTTAATTTATTCCAGGGTCAAGGTCGTCTATGAAATATATTCCTAAATAGAATTATAACGTTATATATTTTGGGGAAAGAAAACTACTGCTGCTTTTTAAGTTTCCAGCAAGATGTCAATATCATTTTTAAAAGGATTCATTGTTAACATCTTGTAAGCTGGATATGACCATTGCAAAAACAATTTCACAATAGTTAAGGAGACTGGTCTAGGTCCACAGAAGTCTATTTCTCCTGGCAGTCAGCTATGGAGGGGAAGTGTCTTACTCAGTTCTAAAACATCTTACTGATCTATTGGCCTAGGASAGATTCTGGGAGAAGAACAGTGATAGTATCCAGTTCTGTATTCTCTCGTGAGCCCAGCAGGCTCTGATGGGTATTTCCAAAACAGGATCTCATAGACAGTCCTGATTAAACACTATGGAACACTAAGAAAAACAGTAGCTAATAAATAAAGAGATTTATAAGAGGAAGGAGCTAATAGAGGAGGGAGGAAAAGGCGAAAACAGTGAGTCAAAGTACATAGTGTACAGATGTGAAATAAAATGAGCTACTACTAAACACCTGTCATCAAGTATGGTGACACATACCTTTAATCCTAGTGCTTAGAAGGCAGAGGCAGACAGATCTCTTGTGAGCCTGAGGCCAGCTTGATTTACAAAGTGAGTTCAAGGCCAACTAGGGATATGTAGGGAGATCCTGTCTCAAAAGAATAGGTAAATACCTGTCAACACTCCCGTTTTCATATACCTCTACACACTGCTCATAATAACTTAGAATAGAAAACAGTTCATGCTATTCTTCTCTTAATTGTGGCAATACTCTAAAGTCATAATTTCACAACTTGTAACCTACAGTTTCAGGGAAAAGCCTTCTCAACTTATCTTCATTATTTCCTTATTTTTTTTTATTAGTTTTTGCATAGGCATGCACACAAACAATGCCTCCAGCCCCTGTGGTGGTTAGCTGCAGATTAGACAGTATGACTTCATGAAAGGCATACTTATTAAATGGAAATCACCTTCGAATTTTGCATTTGAAGCTTGTGTGTGTGTGTGTTCAAGTATAAACAGATGTGTCTTTATGTCTGAGTGCACATGTGAATTTCTGCTGCTGTCTGTTAATCTCTGTGCACTTTGTCTATTAAAAGAGTTTTTCTAACAGGCTTGGAGATTGTCAGGCTTCCTGGATAGCAAGCCCTACCTATCTCCTGTCTGCCTGCCTTGACCTGCCAAGTGCTGGGATTACCAACACATATCACCACACCAGCATTTCCACATAGGTTCTGAGATATGAACTGAGGTCCTCATAAATGCATATTGAGTACTTACCAAACAGAGCTATCTCAACAGTTCAGCATTTTTTTCCCTGGCCCTGTGGTAGGTAGCACAGCATTCAGCTGAGGGCTTGTCTGCAGATTCCAAACAGCTATGAGCTTACAAGGGTGAGCTACTAACTGTATACTGTTCTAGGGAGCTGAGATATCTGGAAGTTTACAGGCATCCAATGGATACTTTAAATTATATTTATTTCTAGAGTGTTAACTAGGTATAACCTCACCACCAGTTACTAAAAAAACTTTATTAAAAGTAATGTGTCACACAAAATGGTGTGTTGTTTATGTTATATATCATCTAACTAAATTCAAATACCATAGTATTTGAGTGACACAGTAATTTTTGCCCATTCTCAAGACTCGAATTTTTCATAATAGCATATTGAATCTTTCTCTTATCACTCCTTGTTCCATGCCAGTTATTTTGTCTAGGCCTGAAACTATGTAATAGATTTTTTTGCTTTTAAAATATTCTCCTGCAAATGAGGTAACACTGTGATTCTCATATTGAAATTTTGTATCACTGTCACATTGTCACTTATAGATAACATGGTAATAAATTCACTATGCCCTATGTTTTATATGTCCTACGTGTTCTCTTATATTAAACTAGAAGAAAAAAGAATAAATGCTCTAAATATTTACATGATGATTATCTTATACATTTTAATTTCATATTCTGATTATGATTCTCTGCTTATTGCATACATAACATCTCTCTACACTATGAAAAATGGTCATCAGGGACAAAGCTTCCAGACAAGTACAGTTTGATTTCTCCCTGTTCTATATGATAAGGCATGTGTTGTTGTCAGCAATGACTAGCCTTCAAGTCCTGGAGGGTGATGCCAAAATCAATGGCAATAGACCATAACCTACTGAACAATAAATCAAAACTAGGTAACCTATTCCTGGCATTAGACTTTTTGTTTGCTAGCCTATGGTGTCTAGGAGTGATATTGTTCCCTCATTGCAGGGAATCTCCAATTAACCCCTTTCCATATAAATGTATGTATGTTTTATAAGGAGCTCCTTCAGCAGACGGCTTCAGTATGATATTCTCCAAGGCTGATCATATTAGTTATTCCTCGAACACTCCCTTTTCAGCTTGTCTTACCAAATGTCCTGTAGCAAGCCCTATCTGGAGAGTCCTATGGTCATCTATGTAACTTGTATTTAGCAGGTTTTTTAAAATATTTCATTACATTCATTAATGATACCCACATGATACATGTAATTACGTTAAAATCATGAGCTACTCATTGCTATGATTTCACTTTTCTTTAACTTCTTGTTATTTATTTTCCAAATGTAATTTCAGAATGTGAAAATCTATATGATCAGTTCGCTGTATACCTATCATTTTGTTAGAGGTCATGTTTTACTTCACTGGTTTAGTTTGCATGTATCTGCCTGCAAAGGACATTCTTTAACATCCTTCAATTTCTTTAATAGAAAATCAATTTTTATTTCATGATTTCTAAATTAAAACTCAAGGAAAAATGTTGCCAAAAGTGCCAGTAAGTAAGATTAGGAAATAAAATTGCTTTGCTATATATAAGGATAAATATGTGCATTATTATTACTCATTTGAATAGTTCTTTGGGAATTTTGCACAATTCATTTTAACAATGTTCCCCCCTTCCCAGCTCCTAACATATCCATCACCTTTTTTTGTTTGTCTGTTTGCTTTGTTTGTTTTTTGTTTTGTTTGTTGAGACAGGGTTTCTCTGTGTAGCCCTGCCTGTGCTGGAACTCACTCTGTAGACCAGGCTGGCCTCGAACTCAGAAATCCGCCTGCCTCTGCCTCCCAAGTTCTGGGATTATAGAGTTCCTTTTTATGTAAATGTATGGTACAGGCTTTGCTGCTAATACACAGTTGGATGTTGTGATCTTAAATGAAGAGTGAACCCACCAGAGCATGCAACCTCAAAAAACAAGTAAAACAAAACCCAAAAAACAATGTATTCTTCTCTCAGCAAGTATCAAGTACCAGTAGCTCATTAGATAGAGGTTGGTCTTTGTGCCTAACTCTACTATTCACACTATCATTTTGTCTGACTAGAGCCTGAAACAAGTCTTGTAAATTCTGTAATAATCATTGTGAATTAGTATGTGCATCTGCCTTGCTATAACAAGGAAACAATTTTCTGGTAGACATATACTTATGACCCTTACAGCATTGTCCTGCTTCCTCTTTCATCACGATCCCTGAGCCTTGGGTAAAAGAGATATGATATAGATGTTAATTATTTTAAGATTGATCATTCTTCAGACTCTTGAACTGTTGTGGGTCTCTATGTTAATCAACAGCTACTGAAAAAAGAAATTTCTCTAACAAGAGTTTTCTTTAATCACTGATATATGGGTATAACCATAAGCAAGTAGTAGTTATTTTAATCCACTATCCATTAGCCAGAGTGTTTTAGTTAGGGTTACTATTGCTTTGATAAACCACCATGACCTAAAGCAACTTGGGGAGGAAATAGTTTCTCTCATCTATTGTTCCATATAACAGTTCATCTTCCAAAATAGTAAGGGCAGGAACTCAAGCAGGGAAGGAACCTGGAGGCAAGAGCTGATGAAGAGGCCATAGAGGACTGTTGCTTACTGGATTGCTCCTATAGCTTGTATAGCCTGCTTTCTTATAGGACTACTAGCCCAGAGATTGCCCCATTAACAATTTGCTGGGTCCTCCCACATCAATTACTAATTAATAATGAGCCCTCAAGGCTTACCTATAGTCAGACATATAGTAAGACATTTTCTTTTTCTTTTTTTTATTGGAAATATTCTTTATTTACATTTCATTTCCCTTTTTCTGGTTTCCCCGCCCCCAGATGTACCATATGTCTTTTTCCCTCCCCCAGTTACCCATTTACCCCTTCCCACTTCCCTGTTCTGCTATTACCCTGCACTGCTGCATTGGGCATTTCCAGAACCTGGGTCCACTTTTTCTTTCTTGTTGGAGAGCATTTGATAGGTGGATTGTGTCTATGGTGTTCCAAGATTCTAGGCTAATATCCACTTATCAGTGAGTGCATGCCATGTGTATTTTTTTGAGACTGGGTTACTTCACTCAGTATGATGCTCTCCAGCTCCATCCATTTCTCTAAGAATTTCATGAATTCATTGTTTCTAATGGCTGACTAGTACTCAATTCTCTCCTCTCTGGTGATTCTAGCTTGTGTCATGTTAACACTAAATTAACCTTTGTATAGATCACAATATGATCTTCCCTAGGGCCTATGACCTGTCTAGCCACAGGTTCTTAACTAAAGTAATTGCACCATGTATAGGTTTCAATTTGTGGAACGAGTCTTAAATCCAAGCATTGGTTACTCCTATAATTTTAATGCTATTCTTGAACCAACAGGCATGTCTGGAAAGACCTGTCATTATTCTAACCATGGAACCTTCAGAATCATGTAAGGCTTGTGATTTCTTACCCCTCCAGTAGCATTCATGGCACCTTCTAGCATTATGAAAACTCTAACCAATAGAAAAGAGGCTTCTGAGAGTATAGCTTGATTTGTCCATGTTCTATTGCTCAAGTGTATGAACTCTTCAGCAAAAGGGTCTTGCCACCAACTTTTGAAGGCTAACCAAGAGTATTGGAAATAATCTGTAATGTTTCGGGAGAAGGGTCTATGGGACCTCACTTGCCAATAACTCCAAAAGAAGCAACACATTTCTTGGTCTGGGATTGCACAATCTTCAATTCCAAATGAATCAAGAATTTCAACATAAGATTTGATGCCCTAAATCTGATAGAAGAGAAAGAAAAGGTGATTGAACTTATTGGCAGAATAAAGGACATTCTGCAAAGGATTCCAGTAGCTCAGCCTTTATGATCAGTAATCACTAAATGGGAACATATGAAACTAAAAATTTCTGTATAGCAAAACATTACCATTCAAGTAAGAGATAGAAAAAAGGGTAAGAAATAAAATCTCGAGTTTCTATATACCCAACAAAGGGTGAGTATCTAGAATGTATAATTCAATGTATTATTATTAATATTTATTTTCTGATAATCCTTGTAAAATTAATGTGAGTTTAAGGAATTTACTAGTATTATTTTATAATAAAAACACAAGCCTATAGATTATAGTGATTAAGTTATGGATCCAAGATCTGTGAAGAATAATAATTAAATTAATAAAATTAATCCCCAAAGAATATTCATTAACTAATGATCTATTTGGGAAGAAAAACCATCTTCAGTGGAATATAAAGGTAAGTCCTAAAAGGCAAAAGGATTTTGCATTTAATATTCATGTCTCTATAATTACTAAAAAGGACAAAAAGCTTGGGGCTGTAAGAACAGCATTTTTATAAAGCTGAATAACACGGGCTGTGCTTAAGTTCACTGAGCTGAAGCTGTGAGCAGATATTTAAATTTTATTTCTCAGTTTGTGAAAAATCATTCTGAAAATTGTATTTTCTCTAACCTAATGCAGCTGCAGAAAAGCCTGGTTGGTGGTCTTAAACTGTAAGTTTCATGAGGAACTCTCAGACTGTACGTTAGTCCTCTCCTAACAGAGAACACAATAGGTTTCCATAAATCATTGCCACATAATTAATGATATTTTGTTAATGCCTTCATTGTGTAAGACTCTTCAGATTGTCTTGTTTCTATGAATGTAGAACCTGGAGTGAAATTTTAGTTTTAATTTTTATCTGTTTAACTTTTATCTTTTGATTAATTATACCCTTTCCTTTTTTTTTTCCTCTCTGAAAACACTTGTACCCCCTTAATATCTTTCAGATATATGGTGGCTTTTTTCTTAAGTGTTTCAGTGGTTGTTTTTGGTGGTGGTGGTGGAAGTAGTGTTGGTGAGTGTGTGTGTGTGTGTGTGTGTGTGTGTGTGTGTGTGTGTGTGTGTGTGTTTCTAAATGTATAACCTGCCCAGTCTACATAATTTTATTTGTATGGATGTTTTCAGAGTTGACCATTTGGTTTTGAATAATCAATTGGTGTGCTTTTCCCTTCATTTGAGTTTCTGAATAAGAGAAGCAACTAGTATTACTGCCCATCTTTGACACCTATAAACAACAACAATGTCTAGCATTGCACAATAATCCTGAAGACACACTAGTTGTATACATATCTTTGTAGTCACTAACAAGAAGGAAACCGTGCCTGGACTGAAAACCCAACCAACAACCCAAGGTTAGTGACATCATGGATCTTTTGAGGAAAGCCCACAATTGCCACTTGATTAAACCAGCATAATTCCTAACTACATTAAATATTTCACCTCATATCCAAAGAGAAGTGTAGTCCTCATCCTTTATCTCTTTCCATCAGATGAAAACCATTACAGAGAAATCACAACTAATCAAAATGCACTCACAACTGACACATCTACAAAACTCCTGGCTCAGCTAGCCATTGAACTGAGCACAGGGTCCCCAATGGAGGAGCTAGAGAAAGGACCCAAGGAGCTGAAGGGGTTTGCACCACCATAGGAGGAACAACAATATGAGTCACCCAGTAGTCCCAGAGCTACCAGGGAAAAAAAACCCATAAACCAAAGAGTACACATGGAATTACCCATGGCTCCAGACATACAGGCAGCAGAGGATGGCCTTGTTAAACACGAAAGGGAGGAGAGGCCCTTGGTGGCTCGATGCCACAGGGTAGAGGAATATCAGGATAGGGAAGCGAGAGAGGGTTAATTGGGAAACAGGGGAAGAGGAGATGGCTTATGGGATTTTCTGGGAGGGCAGGCAAGAAAGGGGACAACATTTGAAATGTAAATAAAGAATATATCTAAAAACAAACAAACAAACAAACAAACAAACACCAAACCAAACCAAAACAAAACAAAAAACTCCTGGCCCTACAGCTCAGGGATTATTTGTGTAAGGGGGCTGGAAAGATTAGAAGAGCCAGAGGAAGAGGGAGTTTGCTGTGAGATTTTGTCTTCTCAGAATGTCAAAATTACACCTATAGAACTTCCGCCAAAGTGGCTATCTAAATATGAGCTGAACAAATAAAACGATAGATGTGCACAGGGGGAAATGTCTAGGAGGCCTCAATGCTAGAAGAGCTACATGCAACTCAGAAAAGCCAAGTCTGGAAATGCAGTCTTCCCCAAGGAAGAACACTCCAGTCAGAGGGAAACAGTAACCAATGATTCAACCTTGTCAGATTCCTCCTGCATCACTAGTTCACTTTAGGGTACATTCAGAACATTGCTGTGTGCTTTGATTGAAATAGAAAACTAAAGTTACTGTCAAGTGAATAGGTATTTTGAGTGAAAATATGGTACTGTTAGGACAAAAGTGTCTCATTTCTAAATCCAGCCAAAATAAAGCAAAACAAAATAAAACGTTGATGGAAAGATGATTCCTCACTTGGAAGTAAAAGTATGCTTGTGATGAGAATTAAACAAGCCTAAGAAGCTGAAATCCCCCAAGACAAAAGGGCACATCTAAAGACAGAAATATAAAACCCACAAAGATCTGAAACAGCAAAACCTCAAGTCGGGTTGAGCACAGAAGAGATAGGAAGTGTGAAGGCCAGAGAGAAATTTATGATTTAAAGTCAAATATCCCAGAGAGATCTAGCTTTTCTTTTATTGTCTTGGTTTGCTTCTTTTTTCTTTTTATTTGACTATTTTTTGTTTGTTTTACAACACACTTTTGGGGAAGCAATGAGAAACTGTAATACTTTTTAGATACACTTTTCTAAACTCTGGGCGCCCACATACAAAAGCACAAATGGAAGTTGTGATGGATCCATTCTTGCAGTATAATAAGAGAAGTCTGGTGTTTTAGGTCTGAGGAAGGATGGAAAGGGTTTAGTGAGTTCTAGCTTCAAGGCTGAACCGGCAGGGATTTCAATCCCAGACAGAAATATAGAAGTGACTTTAACAAGTATGCTTTTTGATTCAGAAATTCTTGGTTTAGATAAATTCAGGGATGGAAGGCTGGGTCATATGGTAAAACTATTTTTAATTTCCTGACAAACTTCCATATTTATTTCCACAGTAGATACCAATATTTACACTCACAATAGGAATGCATAAGGTAAAACTATAATCAGAAAAAACCTATTTTCAATAAAAAAAAAAACAGACACCACACATTTTGTATTGCTTATCTATGCAGAAGATGAGTGGCCCACGTAAGATGATAGTTTATCAAAATGATTTGAAAAGATATAGTGAGGATTACAGACATTATTAGGCCATATTGCAGCATGTGTGGAAGAACACCAGCAGGGAACTGTTATCCTACCTCAAAGTTCAAAGAGGACAATATGTTCCAGAAGCATGCTATGGGGAGAAGCTGGGTTCCCAGGCTGGAACAACTACCAATGATGGGACATTTGCATTTTTAAAAAATATGACTCTCTAAACTGAGACTGTATGGAGAAGTTACTTAATGGTTAGGAGACAAATGTTAGCCAAAACCAAATCGACCAGAGGAAAGTACACATCTCTTCCATATGACTTTTTTCTTTTTCTACGTGAAAAGTATGAGCCCTAACAAAGTCACCGTTTGATCAATAAATATATTCTAGGTCGACACCTAGAAATGATAGTCCACAAGATATCATCTTCATGGACTGTGGCAGTGAAGTAGAGCTTAGAAGAAACTTCATAATATACACCTCTGTACTTACGTCAGTTTTAGATAACATCTAGTTAATGTGCGTGTGATGGAGTACTAGGTGCACAAGTGCCACAATTGGGATGACAACTTTTGAAAATCCATGTTGTTCTTCTACCACATCAGTTCTAGGGCTCAAACCCATGTAATCGGGCTCGGCAGCAAGTGTCTTTTCCTACCAAGGTGTTTTGAAGATATCTTAGCCATTGGTATACATTTAATAACCATAGTAGCTCTACATTGAAAAGAAATATAGTTCATCTAAAATAGTATACAATATTTTATAATTCCTCTGCTGTGGAGTAGACAGAAAAATCTCTATGCTATTTAGTCTCTCTGTTTGAAGAGAATGTACATAGCCTACGGACCATAAGAAGAACTTTAGTTTGTTCCCCTGAAAAATATGATATTTATAATAATTGAATATCCAAGAAAATAATTATTTAACATTCAAACTTCCTTGATTTATCTATATTCATATATCATGTGTATCTTTCTATCTCTACATAGAATGAAAAAGAAGAGAGAGAGAAATAATAAAATTGTATTTCATCATGTTTAAAGGTTTGTATGCCACAAATCCTGACTAGAAAAATAATAGAAGTCTTATTATCAACCAATATAAATAATGTAAAAATAATAATTTTGCCACCTCTCTCCTTTTATCTTGTCTTAAAGATGTTATAAGAAATGGGTCTTCCTATTTCATATAACAATAAAGGTTACGAGTTACGACAGTTTCATCTTCAAAGCCTTTTATAAATGACTGCGAATATTGCCTTAGCATTAATTTAATCTGCAGAAGCACCCACTGGAGAGCAGCCATTACTCCTGATTTATGTCTATTTTATTAGCTCCAGTTACCCGAGCAGATACAGCAAGCTTTGAAACCAGTCTTCCCAAGCCTTGTAAACTGTTAGTATAAACTCAATTTATCTGTTGGCATAAACTTGGTATCTGCTCTCCTTTGGAAGTCTTAATTTAATAAACTACACTGTCCAAGGTGAAGAGAATGTGGTTTATAGACATCAGCTCATACAATTCCAGGTCTCAACCTGGAGAGCTTCAACCTTCTACAAACTAGGGATGTTTTTATTGGGGGAACTGAACTTTTTTTTTTTACATAGGAACCATGCATTCATCTAAAAGAAATT
>BDUI01000288.1:152974-165076 GCA_002335545.1 Apodemus speciosus
TATTATAAAATTAAAGGAATCACTGTGTGGATGTGGATCATTTGGAAGCATGGTTGCTGTTGTGTTTGATGAGACTACTCCTTCGACCTCCAGAGAAGGAGCTTTGTTGTTCCCAATTCCATTTCTTTCTCGTAGGTTTCTCTCTCTGTAAATATAGCAGTTTGAGGTTAGAATCTGGCATTTATTCTTCTTGGAGAGAGTCCCAAAGAATGTCTTGGAGAGTATGATGTAAATATTGCAAGTCTAGTTGAATATGAAAGTAGACATTGTCTGTAATATACATACCGAATAAAGAAGTTTTCTTCTGTTTTCATTAAGATGTTTTTGATGACAGCATGCTTGACTCCATGTCTGTAGCTCCATATTTGTGGACACTACAGCCACAGCTTGTGCCAGCCACACATCAAGTCCCATTGTGTTTACCATGACCAYCTCCTGKGTTCTGAACATGGACAGATTGGGGAGTATGTTACTGTCACCTTTACAGTGAAGTACAGTAACTGGCTTATAGTGCATTTATGCTTACTACTCTGGAGATGAGTTAAAGTATATGTAAGAACATATATGTAAGGACACATCTATCTGTTGCTATTTTTTTCCTCTCTGCTTGTGTTCCTAATTTCATTCTAATGAATATGCATTTTATTTCTGTTAAGTGTGTGTTTTGCTAGGCAGTGGTGGATCATGCCTTTAATCCCAGCACTAGGGAGGCAGAGGGATCTCRTGGCCAGACTGTTCTACAGAGCGAGTTAGTTCCAGGACAGTCAGGACTTGACAGAGAAACCCTATCTTGAAAAAAACAGAACAAACAGGAAGAGAAATGTGTGTTTTGTGGTTTTTTGGTGTGTGTGTGTGCGTGTGTGCTTTTTTTTTTTTTTTTTTTTTAAGTATTAGTTGAAGTGTGGAAGGAGTGTAGAAAGTTAGTGGACTTGGTGCTGTGGGAGGCAGGTCATAGAGCCTCAGCTGCAGCCATGCCAGCAGTGCCACTGGAGTTCCCCCTTTCTTCAGCTCAGGTCTGCCTTTCATCTCCTCAGAGGAGTTTCACAAGCTTCTAAACTATGTCTCAGTGGGTTTGTTACAAGGATGGAACTAGAAAGTTTTTTGCTGGACTTGGAGAAATAAATTTGATGGAATTGCTTTGTATGAAAGTTTTCTGTTTTGTCAGCTTATCTCCATACATAGAAAGGTCTGTCTGTGTTTGACTTCTCGTGAGGGAAGAGAGTGGGCTTTGTGTCTTCTTTTTTGTTTCAGTTGTAGAAATAATAAGACAAAGCCCCAGTTTCCTTTTTCCATGAGATGTGGTAAAGGAAGTTGTTTCTGTTCATTTCCATGTAAACACAATTTATTCTTTATTCCTAGATTAGAAATGATACTTGCCAAATTTGATGAAGTTCAGAATTCTGGCGGTATGATTTTGAGTGTCTGCAAAGGTAAGTAATTAAGTTTCCCAACTCTTAAACATTTCTGAGATGACTTAGTAAAGTGTTAGAAACTGTTTGTTTTCAAGCCAAGTATGCATTTCTAATTTCAAAAGCATTGTTTTTGTAACTTGTAAACTTAGCTAAGGTGTAGCAGTGGACTCTTCTGTCCTGGATCTGCATCTTCTCTGAATTGCTGGAGTCATGAAGATTTCACAATGAGATTATAGTATAAAAGGATAATGTTCCTGGCCTTACTTTTTGTCTTTGTACTTGAAGGTTGATAACTCTCTTGTGCTTGTTCCATGTGTGTAATGTGTTTTTACAGTAGTAATTATTACATCTTGCTGCCTTTGGTAGACACTGTGGGGGCAGTTGGCCCTCTTGCCTGGTGAAGAAACAGCAGGAATTGTGCTACAGTGGTCACTTTGTCTGCTGAAGTAGAATGAATTTAGGGAGGTTTGGAATTAGTGTCTGTGTCTACAGATAAGTTGACATTTGATTTGTGATTCCTTTTTTTTTTTTTTTTAAAGATTTATTTGTTTGTTTATTATATGTAAGTACACTGTAGCTGTTTTCAGACACACCAGAAGAGGGCATCAGATCTCATTATGGATGATTGCGAGCCACCATGTGGTTGCTGGGATTTGAACTCAGGACCTTCAGAAGAGTAGTCAGTACTCTTAATCACTGAGCCATCTCTCCAGCCCTGATTCCTTTCTTTTTTATAATGTTGATAAGTTGTGTTTATAGTCTTATCAAATGGCATCTACCTATCATTAGCGACATATGTGAAGAATATATTCTGTTTCTGAAGATGATACATTTTTTTTCCTTAAGTGGGAAAGCAGCCTCACATTAGACAGTGGGTTAGCTTGACAGAATACRTATGTTGCAGGAAAGTTTTGCTGTTGAAGTTAAAGCCGTACAAGGGRGAAACATATCATTTAGGCTTTTTCTCTCTGTTCTGTGTTCACTTGAGGTCAGGCTTGGTTTTATTGCAGGGAGTCGGGTGGGGTGACAATTTGGTGTTATGAAGGTTGTGTGTACCTTAATTTAAGTTTAGGTCCCAAGCACACATTGACTTCATTGCTACCAATTCTCACTCAGACAGCTGTTTCTCACATCTCTTCTTTGAATAGAAGGTGTCTAAGAACAGCATCCTAACTGGTCTAGTTGTTATCTTTGTTGGTGTCTGTAGAAACCAGAACAGAAGGAAAAGGAAGAGTTGTTAAATTTTGTAACTTGGGGTTTTCATAGCATCCTTGTGTGTTCCACACTGTTTGCTTATAACTAGGACACGCCTAGGTTATGTCAAATGTACATCATTTTATATAAGAAAGACTTGAGCATCCTTAGATTCCTGGAACCAATCCTGTTATTATGGAGGGATGACTGTACTATATTATGTTTTTTGTTTTGTTTTGTTTTTTTAAACAAAATCTGAATTGTTCAATTTTACCAATAAAAACTGAGGAGCTAGATGCTGGGATGAAAGCCTGCTACCTCAGAGAGGCAGAGAAGGCAGCCAGCTGACCTTCCTCCTTACCGGATGTCCTACCAAGAATGCCCTCTCTCACAACATCTCAAAAAATCTTCAAACTGAATTCCCTTCCCTTCTTCTTCCTGTGCTTCTCTTTATCCATCCTCTTGACTCCCTCTTACTCTGTGTTTTCTTTTTCTTTTTTCTTTTCTTTTTTTGAAATTATGTGAGTATACAGTTGCTGTATTCAGACACACCAGAAGAGGGCATCAGATCCCATTACAGATGGTTGTGAGCCACCATGTGGTTGCTTGGAATTGAACTTAGGACCTCTGGAAGAGCAGTCAGTGCTCTTAACCGCTGAGCTATCTCTCCAGCCCTATGTTTTTTCTTAATAATCTGATATTCACTTTCTGTGAACTGGTTTCTTGCCCTATCTCTTGACCTATGGTTGACTTTATTTAATCCTGTTCACAGTATCCAAACAGAAAGCTCTTGGATTAAAGATCTGTGCTAAGGCTGAGTCATACCACAACTAAAAACAGATTTTTCCAGTAGATAACACAATCTCTGGGGTCACAGTATGATCAAATATTCTGCAACACCAAATGTCACTTGCTTAGCTCTAATTCTTGGCATCAACAGTGAGGAGTCTGTGTCAGAKCAGTGGTGGCTCCTGCTGGGCCTGGGCCGTGCCGTCTGCAAGCGTGAGGATGGTCTGTGTCCCGGGTGGTTCTGATGGAGTGTGGACAGGGGTGCATTAAACAGCACTCCCTCCAGTGACGCACGTGACAGTCACGTGTCTTCTCTGACACACCGGTCCTCAGTGTCTAAAAATGGGCTGCCCCAAGAGTTGTTATCTCTAGGTTGGTAGCAGCCTTCTGAATCTCTGGTTGAGCGGGTCAGTGTGAATTGGGTGAAATAAGAATTTCCAGGTGTCTGAGTTCCCCTCACCTCTCTTCCCACGTTCCCTTGGTAGAGAAGGTTGGAGCAGTTGGCTTCCTAAGGCGCCTGGCACACCTGCCCGCCCTAGGTTCCGTAGGGTTTTGCTGTTCTCTCCTGAGCAGCATTTGCTGATGAGCAGGTGAAAGAACCAAGGGTTTAAAAGAAGCCTGTGCGGGGCAGTTTCACATCCAGTGTTAAAGAAGTTGACTTGAATGCGGCANTGCATTTAAAATACAAGCACATATATACCTATATATACACACACACACACACACACACACACACACACACACACACACACACACACAGGAATACTTGTAAAATTTTAAAACTCAGATCTGCCTTTGAGAGAAAATGCAGTATTTGTCTTTCTGCATCTAGCTTATTTTACTGAATGTATCAGCTTTCAGTTCCACCCATGTTCAAGTAAATGTCACAATTTTTTTCTTTATACCTTTATAAACTTCTGTTGTGTATTTATACCAAAGTTCTATCCATTCATCTGTTGATAGGCATCTAAGAGATTCCATCCTTATTTATTATAAATAATTCAGCAATAAATATGTATGCCCGGGGGTTGGGGAGACTTAGTCTACTCAATAATTGTATAACCAGTTCACGTGGTAGTTCCGTTTGCGTAACATTTTTTATTTCAGTGTAGTCCTTGGACATCACCTATGTGAATGGAGGGAAAATTCTGGGCTTTTGAGTGAAATCATGCCTCGTGCCAGCCTAAGAACTCCTGTAATCCTTCTATTTCAGCCTCCTGAGTGCTGGGATTCCAGTCCTGTGCCACCATGCCAAGCACAAATAGAGATTTCTGTACCTCATCTTGGCCTGTATTACCACAAAGCCCTTTTCCTCCCCCCTATTCAGTCTTCTTTTATGGTCTTGGTGGCTAGTCATGCTCTAAGAAGCAATGGGAGCTTGGTGAAGAGCTGCCCCCGCCCCTTCCTGACTCCCAGTCTGCTCACCAATTGCACTGCACTGTATTATTCCTCCTGATGATGCTTCCTTTGCSCATAGGAGGACTCAGGTGACTTTGTGTACCAAGTGGCTACTGATGCTTTGCTTTTTCCCATGTGCAGGGTATTTTCTATTCTTTTTTTGGCATTTAAACTTTTTTTTTTTTTTAAAAAAGTTTTATGTGGATTGGTGTGAGGGTGTCAGATACCCCAGAACTAGATAGTTGCACATAGTTGTGAGCTGCTTTGTGGGTGTTGGGAATTGAATCCAGATCCTCTGGAAGAGCAGCCAGTGCTCTTAACCACCGAGCTATCTCTCCAGCCCTGAACTTGTTTTATTAATAGTGCTTTGAATCCTTAAGATACTGGAAACAAAAAATTCAAGCTTCAATAGGCTAAAATGACTTATTTTTATCTACCCTCCTTTTTCTCTTTCACTATGCCACTTTCCCCTTTTCTTTCTTTTTAATATTTAATGTCAAGAACTGGCTTTATGCTGACAACTCATTTAACACTCTTTTGTTGTTGTGGCTTCATTCTCACTTTAATTTTCCTGCTGCTCTCTGGTTTCCAAATTTCATGTTGAATGGAGCTCTCTAAGTCTAAAGTTACATTTTGTTTATACTCATATCCGTTGTAAAGCCATTCTTTATTTCAAGCAACTGAAGAACAATTAAATAATAGCTTTAAAATAATTTAAAGAGATGTTCTCCTTAAGATGTTCTAAGAAGATGTGTGCTGACAGTAGTGTAGTAGTTCAGCACTACACAGTGCTGTGCATGGCTCACTGAAACAACTGAGAGTCCAGAATAAACTCTTACCTTTATGGGTCCTTGATACACATCAGCTGTGCTAAGAGCATGCAGCATAGCCAGGGGCGCTTACTGTAGATTTCAAATATCCACATGCAGAGCTTCATCCCCTCCCACCATACTCAAGAGTAATTAAAAAAAAAAAAGTRTCAGAGGGGCCGGAAGTGATAAAACACTTAGAAATCACTAGACGGGTTTTAAACACTTGAAATAAAAATCATGTTCTAAAAGAAAAATGTTAATAATTTGATCTATCCATGATTAAAAAAAAAAAGTTAGCAGTGTTACAGCATACAGAATCAGCTTAAATGAACCAATAGCTTTTTTTGTATACCTTAATAATTTTTCTTTATGCCAATAACAAACACTGAGAAAAAGATCTTGGGCAATCTCCTAGTCACTGTAGTCTCAAAAAATAAAATATTTTAAAAATAAGCATAAACAAGGGAGTGAAGGATCTCTACAATGAAAGTTTTAAACCTCCGAAGAAAGMCATAGAAGACAGTAGAAGATAGAAAGACATCCCATGCTAATGGATTGGTAGAACTAATATTTTGAAAAGGACTACCAAAAGCTATTTACAGAGTCAGTGCAACTCCAGTAAAATACCCATCTCAGTTTTTACAAAAATAGTAAAAATATCCTAAAATTTATATGGAACCACAAAAGACCCTGGATAGCCAAAACAATCCTTAGAAAACAAACAAACAAGAAAATAATAACTGCTGCTGGAGAGCTTACCATTCCAGATCCGATAKGTATTAGAGAGCCAGAGTAACACAAATAACACGGTGCTGGCACTAAACCAGACGGGCAAGCCCTGGGACAGAGTCAGAGAGCCACACACGGGTACCTGCAGCTTTAGCCACKTAACACTCGATAAGGATTCCAAAAAACAGAGACGGAAAAGAAAGCATCTTCAGTGAGTGGTGCAGGAGAATGAAATTCATCCCATATCTATCACCTTGTACAAAAACTAACTCCAGATGGATCAAAGTCTGCATTGTGAAACCTGAAACACTAAAGCTGCTGGAAGAAAGCACAGGCAGCAGCAGCAGGGTGTTAGGGACAGGGTGTTAGGGACAGGGTGTTAGGGACAGGATGTTAAGGACAGGGAAGGCCTTCTGAATAGGGTTCCATTTGCCCCAAGTTAAGGCCAACAGTTGACAAGTGGGACTTCAAAAAGTAAAACACTCCTGTGCAGCTAAAAAATGTTTAATTGGGGCTGGAGAGATGGCTCAGAGGTTAAGAGCACTGACTGCTCTTCCAGAGGTCCTGAGTTTAATTCCCAGCAACCACATGGTGGCTCACAACCATCTACAATGGGATCCGATGGGTTCTTCTGGTGTGTCTGAAGAAAGTGACAGTATGCTCATATACATAAAATAAATAATTTAAAAAAAACCAGATGGATTTATTTGGTGAAGAGGGAGCTCACAGAATGGGAGAGAATCATTGCCAGTTATAAATTGGACAGAATATTAATATTCAGAATATATAAAGAACTCAAAAAGCAGTGAGTCAGAACAAGCAAACAAACGACCCATTGAAAGATGTCACCTTTGGCCTGAATAGGGGTTCTCAAAAGAAGAAAACAAAAGGCTAAGGAATATCTCAGAAATGTTCATCAGCCTTAGTAACTAGGGAAATGCAAATCAAAACAGGGCTGAGGAAGGGAAATCTTATTCGTTGTTGGTGGGATTGCAGATTGGGGCAGCCAGTGTGGAATCAGTGAAGAGAATGCTCAGAAAGTTAAAAGTAAATCTGCCAAATTACTCAGCTCTAACACTCCTGAACATTTGCCCCAAAGGTTTCGACATCGTACTACATAGATAGTGCTCAGCCATGTTCATTGCTGCTGTATTCACAATAGTTAAGAGACTGAAGCAACCTCAATGGCTTTCAGTTGACCATGGGTAACGGAAATGAGGTACATGTACCCTGTGGAACCCTACTCAGCTATTAAGAGATAGGGAATTAGGAGTTTTGCTGGCAAATTAAAAAGATCATATTAAGTGAGGTAACCCAGACACAGAAGGACAGATGTCACATGTTTTATCATAAGTTCCTAACTATAAATTTTCAAGCTTGTGCACATATCCTGGAGTACTGCAGAAAACAGCAAAGTCAAAAGGGACCATTGTTAGAGGAGAGGTTGGGTAGGAGTGGAGCAGTAGTGAAGGGACCAGCAGGAGGGTCCAARTGCTCTGCATGGGAGAATGTGTGTGGGGTATTAGTGATCTCGATAAAAGAGCCTGTATTATGTCCTAAGTCTGTATGGATATTCATATGTAGTTTAAGTCTAAAAGCCAATGAAAATGTCCAACACCGGGCATGAGAAGCCTTCTTTTGAATTATCGGCCAAGGTTGCCCAAGAGGCTCCTGTTATTGCTGCTGTCCTTATTTTGCCCCCTAGAGGTGGAAAGTAAGTCTCTGTTGCTGAATACACAATACACTGTCAGACACTAGACCCAGAAAGGCCCTTCTTTGGAACTCATCTGAAAGCTCCCTCCCTGAGGAATAGCTTTCATGGTACCACACAGCTTTCACAGGAGGGAATCAACCAACAATCCTACCCAGCTATGATGTCTATGAACCACAATGAGCAGAAAGACACAATACCCCTAAGGATTCAGTAGTGCCGTGCATACCTTGGCAGTAACCAACAGCTCTCTAATTGAACTTAAAACCCACTCAACAAGAGGGAAATTGTGCCTGGTATCAGAAACCTAACCAACTTCCCACAGCTAGTAAAGTCATGGATCTTGGAGAAGAATCTATAACCACCACCTTACTAATCCAGCATAATCTGAGTAATTGTCCTTACACTCATAGATGTAATCTTCACCCCTCGTCAAAGAAACTTCTCTTTGCAACAGTCAGAGACCATTGCAGAAAACCGTAACTAATCAAAATGCAGCGTTGTGGAGCCCAGTTCCAGTGCATAAATACATCTACAGAGTGACTCTTACACCTAAGCTAAGGCTCAGGGAATATTGCTGAATAGGGACTAAAAGATTTTAGAGGAGCAGGAAGTTTACTGTGCATGGGAGAAGAGTTTATAACTTCAGAATGTCAATCATAGAGCCATCWCATGACCTAGCAGTTCCATTCATAGCTGTACGAGCAAGGAAAAGACAAACATGTCTCTACAAAGACCTCTATGTGAGTGTTCCTGACTGCATTAGTTATAAGCACAAAAACCTTGGAAATACCTCTCACCCACACATCTGTCAGCTAATGAGTGGATATTCAAATGGAGTATATCCGTGCAATGGAATATAAGAACCCAGTCATTAACAGCTCCACATTCTATGATTCCATTTGAACAAAATGACCTAATATGGTAACTCATAAGTCATGTATGGTCTACAGCAACAGGAAGTGGATTAAAGATGGCATAGGACTGGGGAGAAGTGAGGAAATGGGGAACAGCTACTGCTAATGGGTGTGTGGGTGTTCATTGAGATGATAAAAATGTAAAAATTGTAACAGTAGTTGTACTACTCGGAAAATATTCTATAAACTACTGAGTTGTACATTTCATTTTCTTTTATTGTGATACTGATGATAAATTGCAAGACCTCACACATGCAACACAGATACTCTACTACTAAGCTACACCCCAGCTTTGAAAGACGCACTTAGATGCAATGAAGCATATGATATTTGAAGTCTGTCTCAGTAATGCCCAAAGAAGGTGTGCTCTGAACACCCAACTCTCATCTGCTGCTCTTGCCTGGGACCTCGGCTGCACTTCTGTCACAGTTGCTTTCCCACCTCTGTCTGCCTTAGCCTGGGGGTCTGAACCTTCCTACAGTTTCTCTAGGCTCCTGATGTGCTGTGTTCTTTTGGACACCCCTGTCTTTGGTGTGTTTTTCTTCCATTTAATTTGCTAATCTTACCTCACACAATTATTTAAAATGATCTAGAGCCTTCTTTTTGCTCTTTGCTTCCTTTTTCTTTAGATTATATATGTAAAGATGTTCTGTTAAGAATGACTTCCTTGCATCCAGAAGGCAGAGGCCAGTGGAGTTTGAGTTTGAGGCCAACCTGGTCTATATAGGGAGTGCCAGGCCAGCTGTGGCTACACACTGAGATCCTGTCTCAAAAATTTTTCTAAAATATGTGTTTGAAGCTTAATGATGGGGTTGGAGTCTTGAATGAATCCTACGTGGGAACTTATGCTGTGCTTATATTTACTGTAAAATGTATCTTTGGTAATGTTTTGAATAGGAGACTAAACATTTTTAAATAAATACCAAGGAAATAAATTCACAGGAAATGTGGTTTCCTGTGAAGGTTGTTGAAGGAGAGTGATTAGGAAGAAGGGAGACCAAGAAGAGACTAGGAGGGCGTAGGAGGACAGTGAGGCCTCAGCGAGGTGTGGAGTAAGCTCTTGCTCTCCGCAGCCCGGCCTGGGCTTGAACTCACCACTAGCTGAAGCTTGCCGWCCTCAGCTCCTGCCCCTGCTTCCTGCTGCACATGTGCCAGGGCTACAGGCATGCGCCCACCGCCAGGCCCACTTGGAGTTTTCTGTCTTAAATTTCCTATTCCCATTTCCCTAATTTTTAGAAGAGTGTTGGTGTCGGGCCTTTTGTCTTTTTCTTTTACTGTTGCTRAGGGAATCCAGCTCGCTCTTCATGCAGCCTCCTGTTTCTCACAGCCTTGTACTGCTTTGTTCTCAAGGCTTTTCTAAACCCTTTCCTTCTTGTATCTGGCCCGTCTGGACTGCTTCTGAGGAGTCAGCTTCCAGGTCCAGTGTTCCCTTGCGTCCCAGCCCCACCCCTTATCTACTTTAGTGTCTGATCAGCCCTGTGACAGGTGTGTGTTGTAGATGAAGTGACCCGTGTCTTTCCTCTGCAGATACAGAAAACTGTGCTTGTTGGATCTGTTGTGGTTGGAGGTGAGGTTATGGTTTAGAAATTGCTTTATAAGGAGTTTCTAAGGGGTTTTTAGCTAAAAAATAGACTTTTCTTTTCTTTTTATTTTATATGTGTGTGGGTGTTTTGCCTGCATGTATGTCTTTGCACCATGTGTATGCAATATTTGTGAAGGCTAGAAGACAATATCAGATACCCTGGGACTGAGTTACAGCTGATTGTGAATGCCATATTGGTGCTAGGAATCAATCAAGGGCCCTCTGGAAGAATACCCAGTGTTCTTAACTGCCAAGCTATTTCTCTAGATCCTTCTGTCCCGTCCCTGTCCCTGTCCCTGTCCCCATCCCCTTCCCTTTTTAAAAAAATTTTCCCCTACATAATATTTTTATTAATTAGTTGGGAATTTGACACAGTGCACCTTTGTCACACTTGCCTCCCATTCCGCTCAGGTCCGTCCTCCCACCCTTGTCCCCCAAACCCAAAACCACAAGTCCGATTAATGTTGCCCATTAAAGATATTTAGTTATATCTATAGGTATTGGCATTTCCAATATTTTCTATAGGCTCACTATATAAGTAAGAAGTGGCAAGATGTGGACCAAGACTTCATCAATGTTTTAGGAAAGAAAATTATGAAAAAAATGTAAAAGTAAGCCAAAGATAAATATTTGGCAGTTAAAACCCACGGGACTAGGGTTCTCTTCCTTTCCCAAATATGTATCATGAATTTGAGAATAAGTCGAAGAATGGTAGGTTAGAAAGTTAAAGAAAAGGCAAACTAAATATAGCATTGATGGCAAGATTTCGTTTTAGCCCAAAGGAAGAGCTATGTGAATGTAAATGCTTCAGGAAGGTAAATTCTCAGCAGGTTCGTATTATAAAATTAAAGGAATCACTGTGTGGATGTGGATCATTTGGAAGCATGGTTGCTGTTGTGTTTGATGAGACTACTCCTTCGACCTCCAGAGAAGGAGCTTTGTTGTTCCCAATTCCATTTCTTTCTCGTAGGTTTCTCTCTCTGTAAATATAGCAGTTTGAGGTTAGAATCTGGCATTTATTCTTCTTGGAGAGAGTCCCAAAGAATGTCTTGGAGAGTATGATGTAAATATTGCAAGTCTAGTTGAATATGAAAGTAGACATTGTCTGTAATATACATACCGAATAAAGAAGTTTTCTTCTGTTTTCATTAAGATGTTTTTGATGACAGCATGCTTGACTCCATGTCTGTAGCTCCATATTTGTGGACACTACAGCCACAGCTTGTGCCAGCCACACATCAAGTCCCATTGTGTTTACCATGACCAYCTCCTGKGTTCTGAACATGGACAGATTGGGGAGTATGTTACTGTCACCTTTACAGTGAAGTACAGTAACTGGCTTATAGTGCATTTATGCTTACTACTCTGGAGATGAGTTAAAGTATATGTAAGAACATATATGTAAGGACACATCTATCTGTTGCTATTTTTTTCCTCTCTGCTTGTGTTCCTAATTTCATTCTAATGAATATGCATTTTATTTCTGTTAAGTGTGTGTTTTGCTAGGCAGTGGTGGATCATGCCTTTAATCCCAGCACTAGGGAGGCAGAGGGATCTC
>BDUI01000288.1:208564-236999 GCA_002335545.1 Apodemus speciosus
TTTTTTTAAGCTGCATACTCTGTTAGCATTGTTGAATTCTGGAACATTAGTGAATAAGCTGTGCTTTCCCCACTTTTTTCACTTTCTGTTATTTATTTATTCTATAGGTGTCACTATAATCTGATATTCTGTCTGATAGACTATAGTCTGTCCTGACTATGTAGTCCAGGCTTGTCTCCCAAATGCTGGAATCACAGGCATCATCTTCTGTGCCTAGATGAATCCAGGTTTCTTTGCTATGGTTTTTGAGTATGTCTGCCAGTGGTCCGTTTGATTCAGACTTGTTCCTTAGGGTGACATTATGGAGAAATGGCATGTAACTTCGAAGAATAGGTCCCAGTGTGAGATGTTTGGGTCACTGAAGATGCTCTTCTTTTTTTGTTTTGTTTTGTTTTGTTTTGTTTTGTTGTTTTGGTTTTTGGTTTTTCGAGACAGGGTTTCTCTGTGTAGCCTTGGCTGTCCTGGAACTCTGTAGACCAGGCTGGACTCAAACTCAGAAATTTGCCTGCCTCTGCCTCCTAAGTGCTGGGATTACAGGCGTGCGCCACCACCGCCTGGCGGGTGCTCCTCTTATAAGGGACTAATTTTCATGACCTACATAAAGAGTAAGCTTGGGCAGCAATCTGTCTGCATTCATATCTTGCCTTGCTTCCCTTCCCCGTCCCCGTCCCCGTCCCCTTCCCCGTCCCCGTCCCCGTCCCCTTCCCCTTCCCGTTCCCCTTCCCCTTCCCTTCCTCCCTTTTTCTTTTTTCGTATTCTCTGACACAGGATTTCTTTGTGTAGCCCTGGCTACCCTGAAACTTGATTTGTAGATGAGACTGGTCTTGAACTCAGAGATCAACCTGCTTCTGTTCTCCTAGAATGCTGGGATTAAAGTCATGAGCCACCATACCTGGCTCCCCTCCCCACCCCCACACAGAGTTTCTCTGTGTAGCCCTGGCTGTCCTGGAACTCACTCTGTAGTCCAGGCTGGCCTTGAACTCAGAAATCTGCGTGCTTGTCTCCACCTCCCAAGTGCTGGGATTAAAGGCGTGTGCCACCATTGCCCAGCACAATTTTTTTTAAATGCTATGTTTATGTGCATACATATAGGGTGTGTGTGTGTGTGTGTGTGTGTGTGTGTGTGTGTGTGTGTGTCCGTCCTTTCCCTGTCTGTCATCTTCAAGAACAGATTCACCCCCTTTGAGACAATCTCTTATTGGTCTGGAGCTTAACATTTTTCCCTCTGCCAACTTCTCCCAGGTCCTCCCCAAAACCACACTCCTTTTTTTTTTCTCWTTAGATTACAGACAGACACCTAAAAAAATAATAAAACAAAACCAAACGACCCAGAATAGAAAACCGATAAAGCCAAAGAAAAAGCACAAAAAACACATACGGACACTGAGACACACACATTTGCCCTCACAGAAAACCCATGAAAACAGATTTGGAAGTCATATCTAAGGAAGTGATCTATAACGTTAAACAACCAAAACAAAACAAAAACAAGCAAACAAAAGCTTAGACAAAGCATTGTGAGCCCTCCCACAAAACAAAACAACAAAAACCCAAAAATACTCTTGAGTTGATTTTGTGTTGGCCATCTATTGCTGGGCAAGGGCCCTGCCCCTTAGTGTGGTTTGCATACACAATGAGAAAAACAAATTTTCCCTTTGTGAGAGGTTATCAATTGGAGATAGCATCTCCATTAGGGTCCCATCTGGCCGTGACCTGGGTAGCCTCTGTGAGTTTGTGTGTATGCCAGTCCTGCTGTGTCTAGAAGGTCTTGTTTGGCTCTTATAGTCTTTCTGCTCTTTTCTGCTTCCTTCTCTGCAAAGTTCCCTGAGCGCTGAGAGGAGGGATTTCATGGAGGCATCCCATTTAGCCCTGAGTGTTCCAAGGTTTCTCAATCTCTGTGCATTGTCTAATTGTGGTTCTCTGTGTTCCCATCTACTACAGGAGGAAGCTTCTCTGATGATGGCTTAGCAAAACCCTGATCAATGAGTATAGCGAAATGTTAGTAGTCATTCTATTACTATGTTCCTTTAGCAGAGCAGTGGTACTTGTTTTTCCTCTACGTCCATGGCTTGTCTCCTCTCAGGCCTTAGCCACTAGGGCAGTGTTGGGTATGGGTGGGCCTTAATTCCAGTCAAGTAGTGGTTGGTTACTCCTGCAACTTTTGTGTCATTATAGCACAAGTGTGTGTTGCAGGCAGGTTACCATTGTAGACTGAAGGGTTTGGAGCTGGGTTGATTGATCTTTACTTTTCTCTTCTGATAGTATTATCATTGTACTGTTCAGTACCATGAACACTAGTCAGTTCCTTATGTTATGGTGAAATAGGGCTGAAGAGATGGCTCAGTAGTTAAGAAAGTGTATTACTGTTTTTGAATACAGGTCCTGAATTTGATTCTTAGCATCCATATTGAGTGACTTACAATTTCCTGAAACTCTAGCTCTGGTAGATCTGACATTTCTAAAAGGCATACACATACATAGTCATACATGTAGACAAAACACACATAAAATAAATAACGTAAAAAAAAAAAAACAAAAAAGATTGTGGAAAGAGAGCATGTAGCAGCTGTTATCTGTAGAGCTCTGGGTACCAATGTGGAGGCTGCAGTAACTAGAGTTTACCTTCATAGCATGGGGTAGTGCTGTTGTGGTCAGGGGGACTTCAGAAACTCATAGAATGGTCTCTGCCTATTGAGTACCTGGCCACAGATGGGACATCATATCACCTTTCCCAAGGTTCATGGAACATTGTGGAAGAAAGGACAGGACAGAATGTAAGTGCTGGAAGAAACAGGAGAGAAAAGTGTATGCACTGGAATGCACTCTCTAGGCAGCATGCGGCGGTTGCTCTTTTCAAGTCACAGTGACTTTGATTACATGCCCACAATTGAGTCTCAGAACACTGTCACAGAGAGGGAGGGGCTCCTGACGCACCACTCCTCCTTGACGATTTTTACACAGTTAATGGATGATGTGAGAGAGAGATGCATTCCTAGTGTAGCTCATGCTTCTCTAAACAAACTCTGAACAACCCTAATTAACCTCTTGCTCCCCTCCCCCAGAGTGAACAGTAAAAAGACATGGCTGGGGARGGAAGAGAATCAGCATGTAATCAGTAATGGTAGTGGGTGTATATTATAGAAAAAAATTTCATATGTGTATAAAAACGACAGTTGTAATTGTATCTKATTAAGACACTAATAAAAATCTGAGGAACTTTAAAGAGATACCCATCAGTCTAGGATTCAGTTCTGTGCAAAAAGGGATGAGCTGGGTGGTGCTGTCTTTGAGCACTGTGAGCAGATTCAGGTTGAGCTAGGGAAACTGTCAACTGGAACAAGTGGTCTGCCAGAGTTACTGACAAGAACAGGATGCACCCCTTTACCCTGTAAAAGGAATGTGCCCCTAATTCCTGCAGCTTTCAGTTGTATCACCTATTTATAGAGCTTAACAGAAAAACATTAAAACTAATAGAAAGATGACACTTTGGTGGGTTTTAGGTTCAACATCTCAGAAGAATAGAGGTGGAGCTGAAAGATAGTAGCTTAACCATCAGCTCTTACATAGCTGCTGCTTACCAGCTATGGTATAATTAATAACTTGCTGGTCTGGAGAGGTGGCTCAGCGCTTGAGAGCACTGACTGCTCTTCCAGAGGTCCTGAGTTCAATTCCCAGCATCCACATGATTGCTTACAACCATTTGTAATGGGATCTGACACCCTTTTCTGGTGTGTCTGAAGACAGCTACAGTGTACTCATATACATAAAATAAATAAATCTTTAAAGAAATAAAATAGTAACTTGCTAATGTTGATTTTCTGTGTATAATAAATGAAGGTTTATATAATCAAATTTAATTTAAATTTAATTTAAAACCCTCATTTCTTTCACATGTGTTCCTAAACACAGCATCATGTATAGATTCTGTTCCCATTGTTTCACATCATTTTCTTTGAAATTTATTGTCATTTAAGACTGCCAATTAATGATTTATGATTTTTGAGACTAGTTTCTACTGTGTCTTGCAGACTGGCATTTTGTGTGCTACAGTCTGGCTGTTCCGACCTTCCGGGTGCCAGGGTTACAAGCTTGACCGCCACACCCGACCCACTCACTATTCAGTTCCTAAGGGTCTGGCTTGTCTTTTTTATTGTGTCCTTGCATGGACACTGTAATGCATGGAATGGTTGTGGGGTTGAACTTCTGCTGTCACATCAGGAAGTAACCAACTACTACCACGTGCCTCGACTTTTCTGGAAGTTGCCCTGTTTTAAAACATTTTTGTATATGTTGGAATATCCTTCAAAATTATACTGTTGCTCATATCAATAGGATCTTTCACATTGTTCTTTCTATACCTAACCATCTGAAATATACCTTAGGAAAACATACCTTAGAAAACCAATTTATTTTTAATTAACAGGTACTTCTAAAGAAGGAGGGGCTGGAGCAGTTGATGAAGATGATTTCATAAAAGCTTTTACAGATGTCCCTTCTATTCAGGTAAGGTTTCCTGAGAAGTGCCATCCCTCATGCTATTGTCTCTGTTCCTTCATCTCCGTTTTTTGTTTTTTGGTTTTTTGGGGTTTTTTTGTCTCTTTAAAAATTTTTATTTGCGGGTACAGCTAGATGACTCAGGGGTCAAGCACTTTGCAGTTCAAGGCTGACAAGCTGAGTTTGATACTGAATCCCACAAAATGGTAAAGGGGGGAGACCAGTCCCACAGTTGTCTCCCCCTTCAAACATACACAGTGAGAAGAGGAGATGTGGCAGGAAATCTAGTAGAAGATTTCTATCTAGGATAAACTTTAAAGAGAGCTACTTTGTTCCCAGTCACTGTAGAAGCCAGTGACTGCTCCCTGTTACCTGTAGAGTTTCTTTCTTTGAACGAGCCCTGCAGCCTTCGCAGGACACTGCTCACAAGTCAGTCTTTGCACACCTGCAGTGTCTTGTGTTGTTAGGTGCTGCAAACAATACACAGTAAGTCCTAAAGGTGCCGGGCATGGCGTTCTCCTCCATAAAGGCCATAACTCATCCTTGAGTGACCCTCTTCCTTCTGCTGACCCACATGGCCAAGAACACCTACATTTAGCTGGTTTGTAGTAGTGGTGCACACTTTTAGTCTCAGGTCTTGGTAGACAGAGGCAGGAGGATCTCTGAGTTTGGGGTCAGCCTGGTCTGCAGAACAAGTTCTAGGACAGCCAGGACCACAAAGAAAGACCCTATCTCCAAAAAAAAAGAGGAAATTGTAAGTGTTTAAAAAAGTTTCCCCTTGAATGTATGAAGGATATATTAGACATTATCAAGACATTAATTATTGTCATAATTTGATTTTCAAATTAGTTTTTTTCAGTAAACCTTAAATAAAATTGAAACCATGACTCAGTCATACTACATTGCAATGTCAGATGTAAAGTTCATTGTTAGTTTTGACCACAGGGAATATTAGAGGCTAACAAATAGATATGAAGGTTCTTCCCTAGGAGGAACTAAACAAAATGAACATGTGTTTATAATAGTTGTATAAATGACATGGCCTTGGGCCCAGTGTTGCTTGGTGTGTTTTTCTCCAGTGCTAAGTTTGCAGTTCTGTTCCTTCAGATCYGGTATGAGTAGCTGATGTGTCTGTCCTTCATGGCTGCTGAGGTTCAGTT
Organism: Apodemus speciosus; assembly: GCA_002335545.1. NCBI lineage: Eukaryota > Metazoa > Chordata > Mammalia > Rodentia > Muridae > Apodemus > Apodemus speciosus. The sequence goes on from BDUI01000288.1 coordinate 214,219, forward strand.
ACTTCCATCTTTTCACAATCTATAGTATGCTGCAGTGACGGATTTTGCCTATAAGATTTTTATAGATAGGTAGGTAGGTAGATAGATAGATAGATAGATAGATAGATAGATAGATAGATAGATAGATAGATAGATAGCTTTGGGTTTTGTTGTTGTTTTTTGAGAGAGTTTTTCTCTGTAGCCCTGACTGTCCCAGAAGTAGCTATGTAGACCAGACTGGCCTCAAATTACAGAGATATATCTGTTTCTGCCTCCTGATTAAAGGTTTTAACCTTCTGCTGTGACTAAAGGCATGCTGTTTATAAGATTTTAAAATGTATTTATTTGTAAGATGCTTTTGTTTTGTTTGCTTGTTTTTAAGATATCATATAGTTCAGTATGCCCTTGAATTCCTGATCCTTCTGCCTCCAACTCCCAAGCATGCTGGGAGTGYGGCTGTAAGGAGCGTCTTCAGGGCCTYGTGTGTGTGGTATCGCAGATCTCGCACATGTGGAATCGCAGAGCTGCGGTCCATTGTTTCACTAGATTGTGCTGTATAGGATGATTATACAACTTCTAAGAAAGGTATGATTAGGCAACTCATTTTCAAGAGCTTTTTGCYGGGGGAAAATGTTTCTTCCCTATATGAAAATGCTTTATCTTTCTTTCTTAGCAAAAAACCAAAAGATATACAGAGAGGGAGAGGGAAAGAGGAGAAGTGAAAGTGTTCATTTCTTCACACTCAGCCTGTTCTTCCTGCCCGTCAGAATGATGCTTCTATCATGGATGTCCCTGATGAGTGYYGTCTTGAAAAGGTTCTGGAGCTTTCTTTGCACACTGCCTTACTAATGAAGCGCTAATAGGCGCTCTCAAAGAAAAAGCTGTCCTTAAGCTATTTAAGGTCTTTAAAAGGTACAGGAAAGCTTTTAAAATGCTTCTGATTTGAGTGAATTTGAAATGGATTTTTCTCTTAAAGGGCCTTCCCTCTCTGTGTGTATTTTGTTGGCTTGTCATATAAAGGAGTAGTTAGTGTAGTTAGTGTTGTAGGAAAAGTTGTGAAACTTGTCTGGACTTGGTCATTGTTCATTGTTTAGTATGTTCTGCCAGAATGGATCATTAGAGAATCATGAAGGCTCAGGAAGGAGAACAGGCTTCCCAACCACCTGTTGCAACAGCATCACTGCTTCTAGAGAGTCTATCTCTTCAGCTCCCATGCTACTATTAAAGGAGAACTTTCCTTTCATTAACTCTAATGTAGCTGGTGGTGAGCCAGCTGTGCTTGCTGCCCTCATTGCCCTGTCCTGCTTGGGTGAGGCCTCGTCCTCTGACCAGACCTTACGGTTCTCCTGTTTGGAGCCTGTGGCCACCTTTACCTAGGGATCAGCCACACTGACTATAAAACATCTTAAATTAGGAATTGTTAGTGTAAGTCAAGGATGTTGTGTTGATTAAATTTGGCAGTGTCAATGGTAAGCATGTGCCTGCTTTTTCTACACCATAAATGTTGATATTTTCTTTTATTTCTAAATTTATTTTAAAATTAAAATACAATAAATCTCCCTCCTTTGCTTTCCTTCCTCCAACCCCTTCCATATTCTCCCTTAACCTTCTCAAAATTGATGACCTCTTTTTTTATTACTTTTATCATGACCTTTATTATTATTATTATTATTAATTATTATTATTAATTATTATTATTATTGTCACCTATACAGAGATGAACATTTTATGCTGTTTTGTTACAGAGAGTCCATTTTTGTTGATCATGTGTATATGACTTTGGGCTGACCATTTGTATTGGATGACCACTTACGGGGCTCAGCTCTTGAGAGACTAACTCTCCCTCTCTCAGCTGTCACTATTGTTCTTTGAATGAGTGATTCTCGTTCYGCATTAGCTTGTCTGCTAATACTGTCATTGTTCGGGCAGCTCTATCTACTGCTCTTCTGAAATATCCCCTGAACCTTAGGTGTAGGAGTTGTATTGAAGACGCTGGGACTGGGCTCCCCATTGTGTTCACTGGTGCACTGGCCTTCTCTTTCTCCCCCTTCCTCCCTCCTTCCCTCCCTCCTTCCCTCTCAAGATTTATTTTATTATTTTATGTATATTAGTGTTTTGTCTCTTTGTATGTATGCCAAGCACATGTATGCCTGATGCCTGCAGAGGTCAGAAGGTGTTGGATCCCATGGGATTGGAATTACAGATGGTTGTGAGCCACCATGTGGGTCCTGGATATTGAACCCAGGGCCTCTGCAAGAGCAACAAGAGTTTTTAACTTCTGAGCCAGTTCTCACCCCGGTTGTGTTTTCTGTAATGGTCACCATTTGCTGTAGAGAGAAGTTTCTTTGATGAGGACGGAGAGCTACGCTTAACTGTGCATACAAGAATAAACTTTAGATTACAGTTAGAAATTATGCAGTTAGATGGTAGTACTAGCAGTTCTCTTCTGAGATCCTTGACCTCCCAAGTTCAGAGTAGTCGGCTCAGTTTCTGGCAGCAAGCATGATTCCCTCCTGTTGAGTATGCCTTAAGTCCAGTCTGGCAACCATTCATTATCACAGAGATTCCAGTTGCACCTTTAGGTGTTTGCCTTGCTGGTCAGTGTTCTGATTCATAGGTACCACACTGTATAGAATCAATCATCACTTCCTTGATGGCTTACATAGTGCTTTCTGGCACCGTGGAAGCCAGAACACAGGAAGGAGGCTTTCAGGCTCGTTCCACCTTGATTTATCCCAGTCCTCTCTATCCTGTGTGCTGGGTTGCAGCAGCAGCGTCTTCCCTTCAGCCTCTGTGAGGCAGCTGAGGGCAATGGCAGGATAATATCCTATATTGTTTTAGAAATCACTTGGATTACCACAGCAAGAACTTGAATGGCGGTTTCTCGTGCCTGTGCTAGAGCGTTTTGTTAGGTAAGCTATGGCTCTCATGGGGAGCTCGGTTAGCCCAAAGCCCAAGTGTGTAACTTCATTTAAGGTAGGTGTGGGTGGCTGTGTGGGTGTGTGCACACTTGTACATACATTTACAATCTTTGCATGTTATTTGGTTTTAATTTAAATATAAAATAGTATGGTCCCTTGAGGTTTTATTGAACAACCTTGGTATTGTCATTTAGCCCTCCTGTGTTGATCTCCTCCTCTTTCCCCTCCCTCTACCCCTCCCCCTCCCAGTTAGAGCCTTCCTTCATGTGGTACTTGGTGACTAGGTGACCTCCTTTCCATTTGGATGAAACATCAGGTTGTGTGTGTGTGTGTGTGTTGTTGTTGTTGTTGTTGTAGGTTGTGTGTTGTTGCTTGTTTGTTGTATTTTTGAGATAGGGTTTCTTTGTGTAGCCCTAGCTGTTCTTGAAGTCTGTAGACTGAACAGGCCTTGAACACACAGAGATCTGCCTTCCTCTGACTGGATTAAAGGCATGTGCCACCACACCCGGCTGAAACATCAATTTTTCGACCATCTGTCCACTGTCATTCATGCGTTATCTACCTCACTGCCTGCTCTTGCACAGTGGTCTGCTGCTGCTCCGGGGTACAGGTGTCCATAGCATTTCTCTTTCCACTGATCTGTGCTTTCCTTCTTACCCAGGCTTTGATACTGTAGTTTCTTACAGTAACATTATTCAAAATGCATTGACATTTTACGGTTTTGATTTTTAAATACTCCTTTTGCAAAAGCACAACTATGGATATTTCTAAACTTAACATTTTTTCTGTTTCATAACCCAGAAAGTGCTTCCACAGAAAGACAATTACAAAGCACACAGCTCAGTACATAGCACAAGTGCTCAGCAGTCCAACATCCATGCTGTTAGGTCATGTCCATGCTCTTTTGGAAGTACTTGTTTTTTGCAGCTATTAGAGGGCTATCCTGAGATCACAGGGCTATGGACCGTGGCCCATCCTCACCCGGAGCTAACGCCTCCAGCGTGCCACAATCTCCTCATGTCTGCTTTGTTACAGAGCTCACAGATACCAATGACCTATGTGAGTTCAAGCCTCTGCTTTTCAGAGCCTTCTAGCCGTCTCTTAAACATCGCTGACTTTCACTGTTAAAAACTGAGTGGGTTAGTAAGATGGCTTGCTGGATAAAGRAGCTGCCCACCAAAACTTCCAACCTGAAGTTGAGTTCCTGGAACCCACGTGGTTCAAGGAAGAAACCAGTTACACAAATGAAAAACTGAGTGAGATGTGTAGTGTGGTGGCTGGGTGCCTGCCTAGCATCACAGGTCCTGGACTTGATTCCCAAAACTTGGGAAACAATAACAGGCTGTGTGTCTTCCAGATATTGCTCCTTTTAGATCCACAGCCTTTCCTAGTCCCTAGGGAGCTGTCTGTATTTGATACTTTTTCTTTAATGATGTTATTAAAATTTTTTTTCATGCCAGGCATGGTGGTGTATACCTTTAATTTAGCATTTGGGAGGCAGAGGCAGGCAGGTCTTTGTGAGTTCAAGGCCCACCTGGTCTACAAAGTCAGTCTAGGATAGCCAGGGCTCTGCTACACAGAGACATCTTACCTTGAAAAAATCTTTTTTTTTCGTACAATGTATTTTCACCATATTCTTTCCTTTCCCTCTAAACCGCTCAACTTCCTGTACTTATTCTCTCACTAAAAACAAACAAAAAACAAAAGCACACACAAAGGCTTGGCGTTTATTTTGTGTTGAACAGCTATTCCTCCTAAGCACAAGTGCTGCCCTCGTGTGCGGTGACATACCCAATGTCAGTCTGAAGTTGAGTTGGGGACTTGAGAGGTGACTCTGCAGTTAGGACTGTTTGCTTCTCTTGCAGAGGACCCAGGTTGGATTCCTAGCCACTGTGATGGCTCACAACTATCCTTAACTCCAGGTCTAGGGTGTCTAACAATGACTTCTCACCTCCACAGGCACCGTGCATGCGTGTGGTGTATGTACATAGGTGCAGGCAAAAATTCATACACATAAAATCTAAATATTGAAAAGTCTGTTTCTGTGTGTGTGTGTGTGTGTGTGTGTGTGTGTGTGTGTGTGTGTGTGTGCATGTAAAGAAAGCTGTCCCAATACCTATCAATTCCAAATAGTTTCTTTGTTACGGTGTCTGTTTGCATCTCCCCTTCTCTGTGCCTACATTCACTTGCTTACATTTTTCTAGTTTCTAATCACTTTCCATCCTCACAGCACCCAAAGCTACTGGCCTAATTGTTTTCTCGCAGTTTTGTTGTAATAGTTGTAAAACAGTGTTTCCCACTTTACTCCCCGCCTGTCGGTCTATTTCATATCCATTTCCTTTACAAATGGATCCTTCTTCATTTGGTCAATTCAGTATTATAGATAATTAAGGGCTACTCTGGACCCTGTCTTCCTACTTGCATTTTGTTGCTTCATGACTTTCTTCAACAACATGGCTTTAACTAGCATCTGTATATTGATTATATCTAATTTTACCTTTAAGCCAGACATCTGCTGAGCATTAAAATCATTTTCTTTTAGTGGCCTCAGAGACATCTCAAACCAACCTGTCTTAAATCAGTATCACAATTTCCCTTAACACTTGATCTTCCAGTGTTCTTTATGTGGAAGCCATCATTCAGTAAGCTAGGGAAGTTAGAAACCAAGAGGTCATTCTACAACAGATTCCTAGCCCAGTGTTCTTTGTATACCTACACATGAGGAGCCCAGGGACAGAGGGCTTGAAAAATCAGAGTTACTGGAGTGAATTCTGACTTACTTTTCCCCTTTCATGGTTTAGAGAAGGTCTTTACATTGTCTTCCAAGATAGCACCTTGTACTACAGTTAGACATGTTTATAATAAATATATTATATCTGTTATATAAATATAATATATTTATTATAAAATGTTGCCAAAAGGACCTGTTTTAATTGAGTTTTGTTTTCCCTCTTTTAGAGACACAATGTAGCCAGGTGAGTTATATGCTTAGTTTATTCTGGCACTAGCCAATTTTTCAAATAGTTTTACAAAATTAAAGCATGTCTTTTTAACAATATTTTGTAATAGTGTATAAATGAAGTTTTTGGGAAATTGCTCCATTTTTGTTCCTTGGACTTCTGCTCCGCTGGAAGCATTCTAGAAGCATGTTTAAGGTTATTTATGTGGGGAGAGGTAGCAAAGGAGGCCTTTCGAAAGGAAGGCGTCGGGGCGTCTATTGTCTGTCCCGTCTCCACTTCTCCACTGAAGGTGTAGCTAGAGTGTGAGATGGCCTTACTATGGTAAGGACTGTTTCAAACACGGGCGCATCATTTTATGTTATTTAAAGCAAGGAATTTTGTTCTAATTTAATTTTTTTTTCTTTCAAGATCTATTCTAGTCGAGAACTTGAAGAGACGTTAAATAAGATCAGGGAAATTTTGTCAGATGACAAACATGACTGGGACCAGCGTGCCAATGCGGTAAGTTCTCATTACCTTCTTATCCCTGTCTTCTTAGCAGCATTCCTGTTCAAAACTTAAAGAGAGCGTGCACTCAGCTGTAGTACAGGCTGAGACTGGTCTTAGGTTAAAGTCTAATTGGGGGGAGCATTCTCTGTGGGAAACATGACTGTAATAGGCATTATCGACTTTGGATTGTCTTGTCTTCTGTTTTTTGCTGATCACGGGAGTGAGTGTCCCACAGCCTGGCAGCCTGTCTCCTCGGCTTGTGAGGCTGAGCGAGCGCTGGACCGGTGCGCCAGTGCCAGCGCCTGAGTCACGAGGGCTGGCCAGAGAAGAGATTGCCTTTTCCTGTGGGTTCAGCATTTGTTCATCATTGACATAATTTCCCAGCAATATCTGACCCTTAAATATAGTAAATGTCGGTGAATCATTTACAAAATTTTTGGTCATCCTTGAGCTAGGAATAGTTTATTTGTAGTAGATTTCTTGAAGAAAGTATTAGATGAATCTTAAAATAATGTTTGTGTTGACATCAGTTCTAGATTGTATTTCACATTCTGTGATGTCAGCCTTGTCWGATGTCAGTGACCTCAGTATCCCCAAGGCCAGGAAAGGGCTGGTTTGAAGATGCTTGTGCTCTCCAGGCGTCCAGTCTGGCTGGTGTAYGCTCCTGACAAATACTGCTTTTATGGCATCATGCATTACAGATTGTTTTTATCTCTGTGTTTAGAAATCTATAGTTTTGAATGTTTAACATACTGTTCTTAACACWGAAAACAGTGCTCTGAATTTGTTTAAATATGATTTTTATTTACTTTTAAAGTTATACATCACACATAAATCACAATTTAAAAAATAAAAAAACTTTTCATTGATGACTTATGGAGTGACATTACAGATTAAAATAAAAGACATGAACTTGAACCTGAGGGTTTTTTGTTTTCCTTTGAAAGTAGCCATTCAGAATAATTAGTCTGAATGTGTTTTGGAGTGTGACATCTTCTCTGTGCATTCATATGTGTGTGAAAACATAAACATAATACCCTCCACTCCTTTTATTTAACTAAGCAATGCTTAATCTCTTGCTCTTTTTTATTTAACATTGTACCTGGTTATACATGTTAAGTGTGTATTGGTTGCTCAGATATTACTGACCACTGATTGATGTGTCTATACAGTCTTTAGTTTGRTATATGTATGTGTAACTCTTTAAACTCATTCTCATTTGACGATTATACTGATTTTTAAAATTTTTTCTTTTTTTCAATTTAATGATGTAGAAGGGGGTATTTTTATTTATTTAAGATAGGACCTCTCTAGTATCCTTGGCTTGTCCTGCAGCTTGCTGTGTAAAGAAAGCAACCACTCAGAGAGAGAGAGAGAGAGAGAGAGAGAGAGACAGAGACAGAGACAGAGAGACAGAGAGAGACAGACAAAGAGAGACAAAGAGAGACAGAGACAGACAGACACACAGACACACAGACACACAGACAGACAGACAGACAGACAGACAGACAGACAGACAGACAGACAGAGACTGGCCTGCCTCTGTCCCCTGAGTATGGGATCACACCCGGCCCAGCTTTAATGCTGTAGCAAATGTCCTTCTGCTCACTTTCCCCTTGATAAAGTGCTAAGTATTCCATCACTGAACTGCATCCCAAACCTCTACACATCCTTGTAACTTTTCTGTTTCGATAGGCTAGAGTACTTACATGTGGGTGCTTGGTAACGAGTACATGCAGTTTTATTTCTGTGGATGAGTAAAGGTTTTAGTCTTTTACTCTTCTGTGAGTGTTCATTGTCTCTCTGGTGCACTTCATGCTATCAAGCATGTGAGGTCTTTCCTGTCTGATGTTCAGATAGTATTTTCTTCGGCTTCAGCTTCCTTGTCAGTAGTGCAGCTGAACGCAGTTTTATATACCCAATTCACGGTTAGTTTTTCTGTTTCTCTGCTTATTTTCATTTCTTATTGATTGTGTTGTACTTGCTTAGCATGTATGAGACCTTGGGTTTGAGCTTGAACACACTCTCACAACCACACACAAACAGCATGGAAGGGAGAAGGGAAGGCAGGGATATGAGACTATTTCTAGGTAGTGATAGTGGTTGTCGGATGTTGTATATGTACTTAAATGCCACCGATTAAATAATTTAAGATGATAAAATTCAATGTTAATTACATTTTACTGTAAGTTGAAAAAGAATAATTAAAAATGTACATTTACTTTTTTATGTATACATGTATCTGTTCCACATGTAACTAAGCTTATACTGCTGCTTTCCCAGAAAGCTTTTTGTTCATTTGTATGCTTATTTACATGGTGCATTAATGAGACTAAAATTTCTGAATTTAGTTATGTAAATTTAATGAGACCCATACAGTTCATTTTAAAGAAAAACCTTTAGATGTTTAGATGATGTAATTTGGATGCCTTCTTTATAGACTATCAACTCTTATATCTATAATGAAATTTCTCTTTTAGCTTAAGAAAATCAGATCACTACTTGTTGCTGGAGCTGCACAGTATGATTGCTTTTTCCAACATTTACGTTTGTTGGATGGAGCACTTAAGCTGTCRGCCAAGGACCTTAGATCCCAGGTGGTCAGAGAAGCTTGCATCACTGTTGCGTAAGTGTGTCCCTCTGGGGCTCAGGGTTTCTGTTTGTTTTTGACACAGGGTCTTACTATGTAGCTCTGACTGTTTGGGAACTCACCATGTAAAGTAGGCAGAAACCTACCTYCTTCAGCTTTCCCAAGTGCTAGGATGAAATACCTCCATATATGGAATGCTATTTATTTTTTTAATCAATGATTGTAGAACTCATTAAATCAGAGTTCATTAAGTAAAACAGTAACAGGATCACCCCAAAGAAGCTGATATATGAAACCCACTTGTACTATACATATACATTCAATTATTTTGATTTTATTTCTCCCTTTCTTTTTGTTATTTTTTTAATTTTTTTTCTGAGATTGTGGCACTCTGATAAAGTACTGTTTACCATGTATGAGGCCATGGATTGAGACCCTAGCATGAGATAAAAGACATCTTCCATAATCTTTATGCCAGCTGTAAAATGTATAGGGAAAAAATGAAAAGAATTGAATTTGCTATACTTATTTTTCTCATTCTTAATTTGGCTATTAAGTACTCCATTTCTGATATCTTAGCAAATTAGAGTCAGAACACCATTAATCTATTTGTGTATCATCTTCCTCTGAAATCCTGTTTACCACTGAGTACTGTTGCTTCATAGATGGATATCAATGCATCTTTTGAAGACAGGGAACACAGAGGCACCTGCAGTACATCTTCTAATTACTAGTGTTGCTGTCCTAAGGGGAGAAAGAGGATATAACAATTATGAGGATTTCAAGAAAAGGCAGGCAGCGCCAGGTGCCATCATTACCCTGTGCAGGAGAGTCTGTGGATGACTTGTAATCAAGGGATGCTGGCGAGGTTGCCAAGTGAAGCCAGTATGGCAAAGTGATGCTGTATCTTCAATAAAACAAACAAAACAAATTAATAAATGTAACCTTAAAATATAGTTCAGAGCTGGTAAGATGGTTCAGTGGCTGAGAGCACTTGTTGCCAAGCCTAGCAGCCTGCATCAGCTCCCTGGACTCTAACGGTGGGAGAGAACTCACCCCCCACGGCTGCTGTCCTCTGACTCGGCTCGCATGCCATCGCACTTGTCAGTACACAGAACAAGAAAATAACTGTGTAAGTTTTAAAAAGAAGAAAACAAAAATATACTTGGACTAGGAAAACTGCAGAGTAAGAAAATAACTTTTTTTCAGGTAATGAATGCAAAGCTGGGATACTTTAAAAATACAAATTAACAGGCTAGAGAGATGGCTCAATGGTTAAGAACACCAGCTGCTCTTGCAGAGGTCCTGAGTTCAATTCCCAGCAAGCACATGGTGGCTCATGACCATCTGTAATGGGATCTGATGCCCTCTTCTGGTGTGTGTCTGAAGAGAGCAATGGTGTACTCATATAAGCAAATAAATCTTTTAAAAACCTAACAGAGTAGTGTAGGTTTAGAGACCTACACACTGCAAGGCAATCTCACTGAATTAGGCATAGAAAGAGCAAGTTTCAGAAGGTAGGATAGCCAAGTATGCAGCACAATGGAGAAGAGACATATAGCCAAAGTCTGTTATTCTGAGTCTAGCTTAGTACTGATCTGTTCACATAAAAGCTACAATTCCCTGAGAAGCAGAGAAAACCACTGCTCCCAATAATGAGGCAACCCTAATTCCCGGGGCACATTTAGGAAAACATTCAAATCTGACTTTCCCAGAATCCTTGTTAGTGCCTCATACATTCCGTAGAGACCCCAGAAGAGCCACTGTACAGCATCTTCTAGTAAACTTCCTGCTGTAGGTCTCACCTCTTACAGCAAGCTTCTTAAAGTCAATTTCCATGTGATCACCTGCCCACTGGAACAGAGATCACACTCCTCAGAGGAAGACACAGTGACTTGAGGGTCAGAGAGGATGGGAAACTGACTTTGTAACTGAACACTAGGATATAGGTCTAAGTCTGGAGTTCCTCTCTGAATCAAGAACCTAAATTTTTGGTACAACCGCGTGTTTCAGATAAGTTAGTAAACTGCTGAGCACAGTGATACCATGTCTATAATTCCAGCACGAGCTTGGCAGGTGGAAATAGGAGGGTCCAGAGTTAAAGATTGTCCTTGGATATGAGCTAGTTCAAGGCCTGCATGGGCTTCATTAAGACCTTATCTCTAAAAAAATAAAACCTCAATCTAGTAAAGATTCTGAATATGTTGAAATTGTCGAATATCGCAAACAATGTCAAGACTGTCAGTTATCATGACTTGTAAGTGTTTTAACTGAAGCTCGTCACGGTTCAGAGGGCAGCTCAGTGGGTAAGCTGCTYGCTGTGCAAGATTGGAGTTTGCAGTGTGCCCTTGTCATCTCAGCACTGGGGACACAGAGACAGAAAGAGTGTCAGACTCTTGGCCGCCATCCAGCCAGTGTGCAGCTTAGTTGGTGATCCCAGGCTAGTGAGGGGGGATTCCTGAGGATGGCTACTGGATTGTCATCCATCCGCTTCACTTACATTTGCACATGCGCACATGGAGGTAGGTGGAGGGAGGAAGGAGGAGAGAGTTGCTCAATTACAAATGTGGAAAGAAAATACAAATTTTCTTAAGATTAGTGAATTTTAGGAGATACCAGAGTTGTATTTTTAGTTGTGGATACTTAAATCCAGCCCAGCAATAGCAGAATATTTGTGACTCCTGCCCTTCCAAAAAAAGCAATTGGACAATTAATCAAAATAGGTAATATTTTGTGAAACATTGATTTGGGTAAGATTTGAAACTTCAAAAGAGTTAAACATTTTGGACTTTAGGTTGTTGGGGCATCAAAATGGAAATTTTTTTATGCAGACCCTCAATCAGAGTAATAATTTTACTTAATGTTTACTTAGAATGCATAGTTCTATTCTAGGATGACATAGTATGTGATCTACACATGTCTCTACACAGAGATAGATAAAATGCCAGATTTTGTCTTTGGACTACCCGTTATTAGATAGGAACAGGAAGAGACTGTATAGTACCTGGAGGGTGGGGGTGCAGCTCATGACAGAAGCATGGCTAAAACCCTGCCTCGCTTTGCATTCTGCTCCCGCATCAGCCAGGCGTGTGGTACATATCTAGAGTATCAGTACTTGGAAGGGGGAGGCAGGAAGATCAGAAGTTCAAAGCCATTCTTGGCTACATAATCAATTTGGGGCTAGCATTAGGATATAAAACTCTTTCTCAAAATAAATAAATAAATCTTTTCTGCATTTAATATTAAAGTCGTTTTTGTGTTCCTTTGTAGCCACCTTTCAACAGTTTTGGGAAACAAATTTGATCACGGCGCTGAAGCCATTGTCCCTACGCTTTTTAATCTTGTCCCCAATAGTGCCAAAGTCATGGCGACTTCTGGATGTGCAGCAATCAGGTTTATTATTCGGGTAGGTTTCTTATAGACTCCCTCCCACACATGTTCTTAATTAAGTCATATTATTGTGTTTGCCTCTAAAGGAAATAAAATTACTTTACAATTATTTTTCTGATAATAAAAACAATGCAGTTGTTACAGAGCATGTAAAAAATACAACATACAACAGGCTACAAAGTATACTCATTTGAATATGGAACAAAATGCATATATGTATGTGCATGTGTGCGCTTGTCTTTGTGACTGTAATGTTGCAGGCAGTGACAAAAACAGCACATGCTTAGTATACATAGAGATTTTTGATAACAATGTTATAATTTTCTAAAATATCAGAAATGGAGTGCTTAATGGCTAAATTAAGAATGAGAAAAGTGTGCATAGCCACAACTGAAGTGATACATATTTATGTGTAAGTCCTATATTTATGATATGCACTTTACTGCTTATTAAAGAAAAGCGTAAGATTTAGAAACTGGAGAACATTCTCTTTTGCTGACTTGAATGGAAGAACTGTGTAATTCACCGTTTCACAGCACACTGTGTCGTGTTGGTTAAGAGTGTAGGTGCGCTTTGGTTGCCATCTTGGGTGTTAGTTCTGCGTGCGCAGTGCACACACACACACAGACTTTATAGGTCTCTCTGTGCCTCTGAACAGTTTGTCTTCATTCCATGTTGTAATTTGATAGCTGTCTCTTAAAAATTATCCTGTCACCATTATTATTCTAATTCGGGGAATTTAGGTTAGTTTAGATCTGATTTACAGCTTTTTTCCCATGGCTAAGCCCTTAAGTGTAAGACAACAAAAGAACTCCATGTCATGCACAGCGTTTCATGCTTTTCTAAAATATCTCTTTCAGCATACCCATGTACCCAGACTTATTCCTTTAATAACAAGCAACTGCACATCAAAGTCAGTTCCTGTGAGGAGGTAAGTTTTAGGGGAAAGGGTTTCTAGTATAAATTAGGTAATTCGTTGAATTCTTAGTTTAGTGTAACAATTAGTTATAACTTCTTAATATTGCCTTTTCCATCAAAACCATGATATAATTTCTCAAATTTGTTTACCTTTACTCCTGAGTGTGTGTGTGCATGCCATAGTACACTTGTRGAAGTCAGAAGACAGCTTTCAAGAGTCAGTTCTTTTTTCTAACTGTGTATGTYCTGGGATTCAAAGTCAGGATAGCAGGCTGGTTGTGAGCACTCATGCTTGCCCACCCAGCTCTAGCCCGTGATACAGGCTTTTTAAGCACATCCCATTTCAGGGAAAGTGGGTAAAGCAACTGCTCTGAGCACTCAGGTTTCTCAGGTTTATCATTGAAGCTGTRCCTTATTTAGTTAACTGGATGCCTTGCTCTCCAGAGTATACSGTTAGGAATAACTAGAATTCCACAAGTTTCACTGTTGTATATCTCAGTGCATATGTAAATTATAAGACTGATAAGTTTATCCCATGGATTGCAGATTGAACATTAAAAGTTCATAATTTTGTGTGTAGAAGACTGGAAGTAGATAAATCAACATTCTTAATCCCTTTCTTTCTCTTCATGCTCTGTGGAAACAAACATTCATTTATTTTGACAGAAGGTCTTGCAATATAGCCAGGCTGGCCTTGACCTTAGAATTGTTCTGCTTTGGTTCTCAAGTGCAAATATTTCAGGCTATGTACCACCACACCTAGTTTGATTTCTTTAAAACGTCATCAGTGAGTAGGACCGAAAGGCTAATGGTGAACATCAGTGGTAGAGCATTTGCCTAACACTCAAGAATCAAGGCTACAGTGAATGTACGGGAGAGTACTGTGTCTTAAGGCTCAGTGTTTGTGCATTGAAGATTGGAGAACAATCCAGTTTGCACAGCATTTTGTCATTGAACAATGGCTGAATAAGCTATTCTGTCCTTTATGTGATTTTAAAACTTTAGATCATTATGTAGTCATTTCTTTGAAGAGAAAATAAGAGCCCATAGGTGAAATCTGGCTAATAGCTCATTTTCCCAAAGCCTACAAATGAAGAACAAAATGGCAGAAGTTGCGAATTGGAGGTGTAGGAGTTGTCTTTGCTTTCAAATTCTATGTGCACATATTTAAATAGAAGCAAAAGATCTGTGCTATCATGTACTTATCACTGCGTATTTTCTTACATGTGTGATGTATGTCGGGACTACATAGTATATATGAATTCAGAAGACTGCTTCGCAGAGTCTGTTCTCGACTTCCACTTTCGTGTGTGCCTCCCTTTCTCTGGGCTCCATCATAAATACTTTATATTTAACAAATATTTTGAAGTTAAATTATGGGCCTCAAMCTCCCTTTAAACTATCTAGCATARTAATAGTTAAAGCCTTTAAATTCGTTTTTGTTTTTCTAATTAAGATAATCTAAAAATAAGTTTTATGTGTTTAATTCAGAGGCAAAATGAAGTGTTGTGAAAGAAAGTAAATGTATTTCTCAGTGTGTTTAATTGTAATTTAACATTTGTTTTTCAGACGTTCATTTGAATTTTTAGATTTGCTGCTGCAAGAGTGGCAGACTCATTCACTGGAAAGGTAGGCCCCCCCCCCATACAGTCGCGCACAGTTTCCTCTTCCTTCCCTGTCCACTCCGTGCCAGCAGGCGTGTAGAATGTGTTGTTCCAAATCGTGTCTCGTCGTCTAGAGATGTTTGTCCTTGTTTGTCTTCCTTAGAGCTGGGATGCTGGGCTCCTCCTGTGCATTCAGGTTTGTGTGCTGGGTGGCAACCCCTGAAGTAGACTGGGTTTCGTAAGACCCTCCACATTGCTTCGGGTCATAGTTTACAGAGCACATGGGGGGGGGGGGAACGTTTCATTGCTACAGTCTCGTAAAGGGTTTCCTGTTCAAAGTAAGAGGGTTTTTTTTTTTTTTTTAAGAGAAATTTCTTGGACTATTTCTCCATACTAGCTGAGACGTATCACTGGACAGCATCTGTTGTAATTTTGTAGTAAAGTATGAACAGCTCATGGGCTCTTTACAGGGCTGTGTATGTATTATTTCATGCCACTTTTCAGTTTTGAAGCATTAGCAGTAACCTACACTTTTAGTGAATATAGTGCTGATTTCTATTTTTAATTGAATTTACCACATTTATTTTTAATTTAAGAAATTATATGTATAGGTATGGGAGTATAGGTACCCTAGAAAACCAAAGGTGTCAGATCCCCTGAGGCTGGAATTATAGGTAGCTATGAGTTGTCTAATGTGGGAGCTGAGGACCAAACTCTAGTCCCCTCCAAGAATAGTGTGTGCTCTTAACTGCTAAGCCATCTCTCCAAACCTTATAGGTCTATTTTTTTAATGAAAAAAATTTAAATATAGACACAAAGTAATTAGTTTTTTGTTTGTTTGTATTTTGGGGGCAGCTACTATTTTATTTATTGGTTAGGTCAATGGTTCTCACCTTCTGAGTCCTGACCCATTTGGTGGTCAAACAACTCTTTTATAGGGGTTACATATAGATATTTATATTATAATTCATAACAGTAGCAAAATATCAGTTATAAAATAGCAGCAAAATGATCTTATAGTTGAGGATCACCACAACACGAGGAACTGTATTAAAGGGTTGCAGCATTAGGAAGGTTGAGAACCCTGGGGTTAGATCAGACTTGTAGCAAGTCATTTTCTACAGTTGTGGGATAGTAAGGAACCCACCATACTGGTATTTTCCACCATCAGGTTTATACTTTTTAAATTTAAATATTGCATATTTATTTACCTGTTGTCAGGATTCTATAAAAATGCTTACAGATTTATAGTCTCTGAACTATCAGAAGGAAGCAGTACAGGGAAGACTGTTAAGAAAATCCTCTGATCTTTGACTAGGGCAGACCTGCAATCCCAGCTAGTGGGGATAGAACGCAAGTCAGGTTGACCAGGCTGCGGAGAAAGATTCATCTCAATAAGAAAGGAGAGAAAAGGATGTTAGATGTGGTATTGCACACTTGTAACCTCAGCTTTCTGGCGGCTGAAGGAAGATTGTGAGTTCAAGACCATCCTGGACTCTGTGGCAACACTGCCTTTAGGGGGAAGTAGATGGGGATGTTCTGGTCTTGATGAATTAGTTCACTAAGTAACTTAATCTTTCACTTTCCCTCTCCTTTTGGGTAGATGTGTATTATATAGGAGTAGCTGTTGTAAGTGGTGAAGTACAGTATGAAGTATTAATGTAAAGATTCCTTTATCGTGTAGACATGCAGCTGTTTTGGTCGAAACTATTAAGAAGGGCATTCATGATGCTGATGCTGAGGCCAGAGTGGAGGCAAGAAAGTAAGTCTGTACTATATTTTTGTGACAATGTAATTAAACATATCTAAGGTATTGTGTTACTTTTAAGGAATTATCTTGAGAGGTGATTCTATCACCAATTTCTCAATAACTCTGTTTGACTGATTACAGCAAAATTGAAGTGCATTTTATCCAGTAACCCTGTGCTAGACATGGAATAACCTAGGAACTGAGTTTATTGAGTAGATACTATGCATCTGATACTAAGTAAGTCTCTTGGTACCCCACACCCCACTTTGAGATAGGTTCTCACTCTGTAGCCTTGGCTAACCTGGAATTTAATATGTAGATCAGGCTGGCCTTGGAACTCACAGAGATCCAACTCCCTCTGCCCTCCTAGACACTGGTATTGAAGACATATGCAGCCATAGCTAGACTGTTTTTAACTTTGTAATCTGAAAGTGGTCCTTCAAGGCGGTACTGACTCCATACCTGCATCTGGAGTTTGAGATGGAGACTCGCTCAGGGACACACACGTGAGCTCTAAGTGGCTGCAGCCAGGCTGTGAACTGAGATCTGTTTTTCTCAAAACCTTCAGTTTTTCCATTGGGATTTGTTCAGTGTACCCAGTTTTTACCCAACATGGATACTGCATTAAATGTGTGTTTGTGTTCCTGTAGTTATGACTACCTGTCACTGATGTCCTTTCCTTTCTTTACAGGACATACATGGGCCTTAGAAACCACTTTCCTGGTGAAGCAGAAACATTGTACAACTCCCTTGAGCCATCATATCAGAAAAGTCTTCAAACTTACTTGAAGAGTTCTGGAAGTGTAGCTTCTCTCCCACAGTCCGACAGGTCCTCATCTAGCTCACAAGAAAGTCTCAAGTACGTCATGCACGTCTTCCTCTCCCCAGCTCCTTCACTTGGATAGCTTGCATCTACTAAGACCTTGACAAAAGGGTGACCTGGTGGTTGTTAATTTCTTTGGTCTGTGGTTAGGGATAATGCATCACATTTCGTTTCTGTATGTAAGTGTGTGGAAACACTTGACTTCTGTGCGTTTCTTGATACCATAAAATAATGGATGCAGTGAGTAGTGCATTTCCACAACATGACCTTGGAGGAATCACATGAGACAAGCCCTGGCGTGCCAAGCTGCCCATGCCTGGTGAGAGCCATGCTGTCTCTTTCTTCCAAGTGAAGTACTTCAGGCGCCAGTGACCAAGAGGGCTAACACTGAGTTGTCTCTGTACTTCAGGTGAAGTGGCCGATAGTGCTGACACTGAGTTGTCTCTGTACTTCAGGTGAAGTGGCCGATAGTGCTGACACTGAGTTGTCTCTGTNACACTGAGTTGTCTCTGTACTTCAGGTGAAGTGGCCGATAGTGCTGACACTGAGTTGTCTCTGTACTTCAGGTGAAGTGGCCGATAGTGCTGACACTGAGTTGTCTCTGTGCTGAAGAGCAGAGGGATGATGTAACCTGGTCACCATTTGTTCATTGCCAATAACTTTGCTTTATTGCAAGTTCTTGAAAACAACTTTTTAAGAAAAAAATGCCTTAACTTTCTTATCAGCTGTTATTTTATTCTTACCATAATAACCAAGTCTTGTTATTAAAAACATTTCTTTTTACCTTCCAGTCGTCCTTTTTCTTCTAAATGGTCAACAGCAAATCCTTCAACTGTAGCTGGAAGAGGTAATTACTTTGTTGAGTAAGAGTTACAGCTGATTTTGTCTCTAACAGTAGCGTTTAATGTGCTTAGAGGCGATCCACAGTGAGAAAATATGTTCATGACTCAGTGTCACAAATTGTGGGGACACACCGTGACTCTGGACACGAGTAGATGCTGAGGCTTTGGGAATTAGCTTAGACTTTAGTGACCCASTGTGTCTCTTATGTTTCATTGCTTTAACCCACTCAATTGACTTCACAACTATTGCTGAGGCATAGTTTGTCATAATATAGACAAACTCTTTTAAAAACTGAAGCTAAATTTCAGTTTAATGATTTGGCTCAGACTTCCTGAGAGTAACAAAGCCCCACTAACTACCAGTGTCCCAGCACCTAGATGAACTCTTCTCGCATTTTCTAATAGTAAAGAATAATAATACTCTCATAGATTTTAGTGTTTTATTTCCATAAATCAGTCTTAAACATATCTCTTCTGTTATCAAACAGACCTGTCAATTTTATAATCAAAAGAAACCATTTTTTCATGAGAGAAAAATTAAGCAAAGACTATTCAAAATTGCTGGGGAAAACTGTTTTATCATTACTGAAACTGGACATTCTGACCTTAAGGTGGCATTATGGTCTGTCCAGTAGGCCACTGCTGCCTTGTGGACTGTGTGTTGCCACAGATGATGAGTTCATGATGGTTTTGAGTTTGTGTATCTTTGTTTTGTTTGCAGCCATTTAAATAACATAGGCTAATTTGTTTTCTGTAGTATCTGTGGGAGGCAGCAAAGCCACTCCCCTTCCAGGAAGCCTGCAGCGTTCTCGAAGTGACATTGATGTGAATGCGGCAGCTGGTGCCAAGGCGCATCATGCTGCTGGACAGGCTGTACGGAGCGGGCGTCTGGGTGCAGGTGCCCTGAACCCAGGTTCCTATGCATCACTAGGTAAGATAGCTCGTTCCACTCTTCCTGTCCTCTCAGCGACAACACACAATGCCTACTCGCTTCTGGTTCATTCTTGCTTGTTTGCAGTGACCTGTGTACTGGTCTCTGCTTGTCTCCATTGTCTTCCTCATCCTGATCAGACATACTGTTCTGGATTCCATGGTTGCCTATGGAATTTTCATAACTGCACTAAAGACAGACCTACCCAGGGGTTACCGAGAGAAGACATGGGCTTTGTAAACAGCCGCTCAGTTTCCTTGGTCTTATTTCTATTCCTTTACCTTTGGGGAGAATGGGGAATGGTAAAGGGCTTCTGTGTTTAATCACAGCTTAGGCATACATTCCAAATGTTGTTCAGAGTCGGGGTTTTTCTGTATGTTCTAACAGTGTAAGGTTGGTTGTCCATGTTGAGTCTCTGGCGCACACTTGTTTTCTGGCTCGTGGTTGTCGTGTAGAACACTAAGCAGATTGGTCACTGCATACAATAAAGGGCATAGAGCATTGAGCAGGGGTTTGCTGAGTGCTAGAACGGCAGTGTTTGAGAATAATGAAGTACGCATAGATCAGTCATTGTGTGCTGTTGAGAAGGTATTTCACAGTTTTTATAGGTTACAACCTGTTACACACCATGGTATAATATGTCCCAGATTACCAGAATGTTGAACAAAATTGTAAGACAATTTATTGAAAACCTAATAGATAAGAATTCATTTAAGCCGGGCGTGGTGGCGCACGCCTTTAGTCCCAGCACTCGGGAGGCAGAAGCAGGCGGATTTCTGAGTTCGAGGCCAGCCTGGTCTACAGAGTGAGTTCCAGGACAGCCAGGGCTACACGAGAAACCCTGTCTCGAAAAAAAAGAAAAAAAAAACCAAAACAAAGAATTCATCTAACCGCCGGGCAGTGGTGGCGCAGGCCTTTAATCCCAGCACTTGGGAGGCAGAGGCAGGTGGATTTCTGAGTTCAAGGCCAGCCTGGTCTTCAGAGTGAGTTCCAGGACAGCCAGGGCTACACAGAGAAACCCTGTCTCGGGAAAAAAAAATTCATCTAACCTCATATCACTGAAAAAATTTCTAAATCTAAATTATGGTCTTAATTTAAGTCTAAGCTATGAAAATATAAACTTGGAGACAATTTTTGCCACACTCCATAAAACTCTGCTTAAAAAAAGGTATATCACTGGGCGGTGGTGGCGCACACCTTTAATCCCAGCACTTGGGAGGCAGAGGCAGGCGGATTTCTGAGTTCGAGGCCAGCCTGGTCTACAGAGTGAGTTCCAGGCCAGCCAGGGCTACACAGAGAAACCCTGTCTTGAAAAAACCAATAAAAAAAAAAGGTATATCATAAAAATAAAATACATATCCAAATTTGCCTGTAAACCCCAGAACAAATGTTGKATTTTAACTGTGGTCAAACAAATGGAAGTGAAAGGTCTGTAAATATATGGTAAAGTAGAGAATGTGGTGAAGTGCTGGTGAGAGCCTGATGAACAGGACCTTGTCACACAGCGCTGAATGAATTAATGAATGGACACAGTTTCTGAATGGCAATGTAATACCTGAAGCTTTGTTAACTGTTTTGAGTTTGGATCCAGGCCTGGTCAAAGGAGAGACCTTATTCTTGTAAATTGTCCTCTGACCTCCATATGTTCCCTAGCTCATACAGTTAGGGACACACACACACACACACACACAAACGTACACTTTGACCCAGTAATTGAGTAATTACATAATTATACCAAGAAAATAAAAATCAACCTCTGCTTCAGAATGTAGTCTCCTGTTTTATGTCTTTTCAATCTGAGTGTCTTTGTCCCACTACTATGACTGTGCGTTATTTACTGAACATGAGYGTGTGCTCTTTTTAGCAATATCGTGGTGTGGTGTTCTAATGGTACATACATACTCTCTCCATGCCACTGAGGTTCCTGTCTGCAGAAATCTGAGTGAAGAGACTGACTGTGGCACCCTTAAGGTCCATAGAAAGTTCTGGAAACTCTAGACTCAGCTCTCTTTTGGTTCTGTTATCTAGAGTGAGGAGTAGATCCCCTCATTGTGTAGAGACTAACAGGCCTCGGCCTCAGTAGAGCTGTGAGGGGTTGCCAGGGAGGGTTCTGTCAGCCTAATGAAGTGAAGTAAGAAAGAACTGGTGACCTAAAGAGACCGTACAGGGTGGTGGAGGAGAAAGAAAAGGAAGAAAAGAAGGTGCAGCCAGGTGTATTGTTGCATTTTTTAAATCTCAGTACTGGGGAAGCAGAAGGATCTCTGAGTTCTGAGCCAGCCAGGGCCCATAAGGAGACACTTTCAATAAAATAAAAGGAAGTAAAAACAGGATTTGGAAGATGGCTCTCAGTGTGTAAAAGCACTTTCTGTACAAGCCTAAGGATGCGAGTTAAGATTTGAGCACTTCCCTAAAAGCTGGGTGGGCATGGCAGCACCCCCACCTCTGTCCTCATGAGACCTCCCTCAGCCCTAGACATATGATTGATGGGCTCTTCTTACCATGTCTGAACTTACAGAATTCAGAATGAGTAGATCATTTTTTTCTCAAATATTTCCTGTATTTAGTTTTTTGCAGCTCTTCTGCCAAGTACTRAGGATCTGGAAATTCTGTATTTCGGGATTTTTTCAGTTTATTAGTATGCTGCTGAGAAATAAGGGGCTAAAGATTTGTTGACTTTCATGCATTTTTGAGTTGAAGTTGCTACAAGACCTCAAACTCAAAATGTTTAGGAAAGAGTTGAGATGAAATTGGTATAAAAGTAAAAGTAATTTTAAATTCCATTTGCTCTCTAGTGCAGTTGCCACTGGTTAATTTGCTTTTGTGCTTTTAAAAGCACTGAATTCTGTAGCACATGGGTGGCCTGTGTGTTTTGAAATTTACCTGTTAACTTTTGTAGAGGAAAGTTAGTGTCATACAAAATGGCCAGGGTGTGTGTGTGTGTGTGTGTGTGTGTGTGTGTGTTTCTATTGGCGGTGTAGAGCTCATGTTAAATGTTTACCTGACATACATAAGTATTCTTAATAGGGGGTTTATGGCACTACCTGAATGGAAAAGAAAACAAATGATTTTAGTAAAGTCAGTTAGATAAAAGTCAAATTTTGGTTGGTTGTGGAAGACATTGGCACTGGAATCTATGAATTTGCCATGCCTCATGGCGAAGAAAAAGAGTGAAAGAGCTTTGTAGTTCCTCTCAGCTCTGCTCGTTCCTCCTTGTCCTTGTTTCTAAGATCTTTGTGCACCAAGGTGGTTAGTTAGCTTAGAAAGAAAGAAGTGCAGGGTGGAAGAGAGCATCTGCTCCTATGGAAGGCGTGAGGAGTGGCCTGCAGCCTGCCCTGGGCCAGGCAAGGAGCACATGGAGGGCGGGGAGTGGATCCAGGCACAGCGTTTGCAGTTCCAGGTGGGTCTTCAGAAGAGTGTCTTTAGAAGATTGTAATTGTCTGTCTGAGAATTCTTGGTCCAAGAAGTGACTAAAGATTTTGAATAGTCTAGCGTACAAGAGAAGGGACATTGTTAGCTTTGGTGTATTGACCACAATTTGGGGCTTGTGGGTGAGGTTTATTAGAGTGGAAGGCTGCCCAGCAGAA
>BDUI01000288.1:237689-248809 GCA_002335545.1 Apodemus speciosus
AAAAAAAAAAAAGAAATGGCATCTTTCATAAGAAAGATAAGCTAGTCCTCTAAAGCCCTCAGAAATACACTGCCAGTTTTGTTTTTTGGATGGGTGTTTTTGGTTTTGGTTTTGGTTTTCAGGGTGTTTTTGTTTGTTTGTTTTAATTTGGTTTCTCTGTGTAGCCCTGACTGTCCTGGACTTGCTCTGTAGACCAGGCTGGCCTCGAACTCACAGAGATCTTTCTGCCTCTGCCTCCTCAGTGCTGAGATTAAAGGGTGCACCAGCACTGCCCAACACACAGTGCCATTTTGGACAGCCAGTATTCATTCCCATTGGCATTTGAGTCTTGAATCTTCCGGGACAGTTGAATGTGTCACATAAGAGTGCAGTGTGAGCAGAGACTCCTAATAGGGTAGGGAAAGTGGGTAACAGAGACAGCTTGTGCCCTGAAGATTTATTTAAATGCAAATTTTCTAAAATATTGTCATTCAGTTGAGGTCTGGTTCATTTTTTTTTAAATTCAGTATATACATAAAACACTTTGATTGACAGAGTGATTCCTCTTAAAAAGGTAGCCTTTGTGTTTTTAGTTTAAAATGGGTTTCTTTCTGGGTATGGTATTACCTGCTTACCACCCTAGTGTGTGGGATGTACAGGCCGGAGGACCGCTGCAAATTCCAGAACAACCTAAGACAAAGAAGAAAGCCCTATCTAAAAATTCACTTCTTAACCTTGTGTAATCTATCCACACACCTCTAAGAGTTAATGTAGTTCCCTGTCTACTCCCTGATCGTATACCTGACTTCTGTGACCTTCCCTCGTAGGTCTGGTCTACCCTTAGAACTTGGTATCCTAGAATGTGGCCAACCAAGAGCCTTCTGCCTTCAACTAGCAAAAATAAGTTTCTCTTCCTCAGCTGGCCCAATTTAGTCAGCACTTAATTTAAACTTAGTGTTTTTCTTTACTTTTGACAATTTCATCCACTGTTTACAGTGTGTCTTAGCCATATAGTCTCCCTACCTTTCTCCCCTGTTTGTCTTTATCTTCCCCTTTACTTTTATGTCCTTTAAAAACAAACAAACAAACAAACAAACAACCTTGCTGAATCCACACAGTGCTACCAGTATGTGCAAGGATGCGGGGAGGCAGTGTGCCTTCTAGGGGCCACCATGGGGCAGTCGGGGACTCTGCTTCCCCACTAGCCTTCACCTGACAGAAGCTCCCAAGTTGGGAGAGTGGGGCCTCATGAGCCCTTTTCTTCCTCCATGCATGCTAGGATGTTATTAACTGAACCAATTAAATTTAACTGAAGCCATGAGGTAATGAATATAGCAGTCATGTCATAACCCCCAAACCACCTTCACAGCACTGTTTCCCCAAGCCCTTCCGGTCTTTCCAGAACTCCCTCTACAGTGTTTGCTGAGCCATGGTGTGGAAGAGCTTAATAAAGACGTTCCAGTTAGAGCTGAGCACTCAACAGCTACATATTCTGAGCTCTTCGTCTGGTTAAGAGTCTCTGAATTCATCACTACACACTGCAGAAAGAACCCTGCCTGGCCAGATTTGAAAGCACAGTTTTTAATTTTGTAAAAATTAAAAATACGAATAGCACAAAATGACCAAGCCCATTCAGCTATTTCATGAGGCAAACTATTTTAGGAAAAAGCAACTTGTCACGGTATGTTCAAGACACAAATAATAGCAGTAATAGAACTAAGAGTTTCCGCCCTTATAAGTATTGCTTTTCCACAGAGCATCTAAGCCTCAGGAAACACTGTCAAATATGGGATTGCTCTGCGGATCTTCTTCCTGTTTGCCGTAGAGATCCCAGTAGTCTTGCCATTGTCAAGCACGTGCTTGAGGTGGCTTATTCCTTCGTGCTGGCATATGCAGCGTGTTTTCCCTCAGCAGGTTATGTTGTATATAAAGCTCAGTCCATTTCTTTGGTCTTAAAACCTGCCATGGTATCACAATCTTCTCGTATCTTTGCAAGTTACCTTTAGATCAATGTTTGCATATTTTTATGTTTCCTGTTTAGCTGGCAGCCGATCTGGATCTCCAGGAAGAGTTCTAACCACAACAGCTCTCTCTACTATGAGCTCTGGTGCTCAGCGCGTTCTGGTCAATTCAGCTTCAGCACAGAAGAGAAGCAAGATACCAAGGAGCCAGGGCTGCAGCAGAGAGGCCAGCCCATCTAGGCTTTCAGTGGGTAAGACCCTGCAGTGCCACCTTTGGCTTCCTCGAAAGTTCAAGGAGAATTAAAGTCTAGGTTGCTGAAGTATAGGGTATGAATTGCATCTTGAAAGTGTAAGAACTTTCAAAGGGGCCTAACTTTGTAAAGCCCAAGATCACTGTGTTTGTCTCACCAGCCTTAGTCCGTGTGGTAACTCTTATACCTTTCTATTGTCTTAGAGCTACCAGCTTAATTTTTACTTTGAAGTTGAAACATGGCTCCGTGGGAAAGAGYGCTTTTGCATAGGATCTGAGTTTGGTTCCTGCCATCCATGTTACATATTAGGCAGCTAACAACCACCTGCAGCTCCAGTTCCAGGGTTTTGGTGCCATCATCGGTCCTCTGTAGGTTCTCTCACACATGTGGCATACACTTCCACAGGCATACATATTTACGTAAATAATCTTTTTTTAAGTTGTAATGTTTGGGCATAGTGACTGATGGGACAAACACAGATGATGATGAAGCCAGCCTGGGCTACATAGCAAGACTGTCACATACATAGTATTTTAAAGCCAAAAATGAAGAGTTATACAGAGTATGAAGAGTAAAGTTTGCTGCTAGGACACAGCYTGCCGAGACCCCACCTCTTCTAACAGTGCACTGAGTCCTGTGGTGTGGAAGGGACCATCCCTGCTGGACAGAAGCAAGCTCTGCCCCGAGCCCTGCCAGTCACAAAAGGCAGGCTCCACCAGCTGTCCTGTCTGCAGGAGGCATCCCTAGGTGTCCTCCCAGCAATTTCTGACCTTTTGTCTATTTTGAAACTTTATAGAATAGTCATATTCCCTTCTTATATCTTCAGTGACATTGTCCTCTCAGGAAGACTCATGATCTGTGGAGCATCTTTTGTGGAGCTGTGGATCTGTGGAGCTATGGCCTGGTACCCTAGACATGGGATGAGGGCCTTAGCAACACTAAGGGGTTCTGGGACTTTCATCCTCACTACTTTGCTGCTTTTTGCTTTCCAGACATTGTTAGATTCTTTATTATGCCTTCAGTTAGACTCTCAGATTCTTTTGGCTTTTTAAAATCTGTATTTGTATTTTGTGTTTTTATGTATACGGAGTGAAAAACACGTATGACTGAAAGCGTCATAGTTTGAGTCTGGCCTGGGCTCCATGGTTCGTTCCACAGACTCAGTCTGGAAGGACAAACTAATAAAAACTCATTTCTTTTCAATCCCAAAACAAACAAGCTTGTTAGTAGTCAGTTCCTTTAAAAAAAAANCAGGAGGGAGAAAGCCTTGGAGGTCTAAGTGTGCTTTGTAGTCCTCAGAGCTAGCTTTAGGAAGACCTAAAGACTCCTTCCTCTGCTATGAACTGCTACAACATGTCAACCAGTGCTTCTGCCAGGGAAGCTCCTTTAAGACTTCTCCTCCAGGGGTGGAGTAGGGAGAGGGCTGGTCATATTGGCTCTTTGCTTTCTCAGCAAGCCACAATTATCAAAATTCCAGACACCCAGAAGAAAGCTGATGCTCACCACAAATCATCCTGTGTGCATGTGTTTCGGGCAGATTGCTGTGGCGGGCTGTTATAAGAGCCTCCGCTGTTACCATGGTTGTTGGGGGGGAAGGGGAGAGGGGGACTGCATTCAGCGCTGAGTTAGCAGAGGCCAGCATCGCACACAGAACCCTCAGAAGAGCAACAGCAGCCACACATGGTGGCGCATAGCTATGCCTGCAGCACTCTGGAGGCTGGGACAGGAGGATTGTGACAAAAGGGCCTCAAAAACAATAAATAGCATTGCCAGTCCTACTATGCTAACTTTCTTGTGGCAGGCATTAAAGGCCTGGTCTTCAGCGATACCACCTGACCACAAACTGTGTGGGTTTTCTCTAGGAACTTGTGGGACAGAGACAGATTTTTACCCAGATGTGTGATTATAGGAGCTGAAAGTTCAAAGGAAAGRTGGGATCTGTGAAAGGCCAGATAGCCAAGTGAATTGTCTTTAAAAAAAAATAGGAATTATGAAGTCTCCTTTCTTATATACTAAGTTTTCCTCTGTTCTCTGCTTGCTCTTTCATCAAAGAGGATACTTCTGACAAGATGGATGGTAAGACTTTTATAATTCTTTTCCACATTTCTCCTGGGTTCTTGTTGATTCTTTCATGTTATTTATTTATCAAGAAGACGTGAAATGGCTGTAGGACTCCAGCTTGGATTTTGAGTTGCTTTTATCGGTTTTGGATTTCCTCGTGTTTGTTTGTTTGTTTGTTTGTTTGTTTGTTTGTTTGTTTGTTTTTTAACTTAAGTACTTAAGTCAGTTACCTAAAATAGTTCATATGAACCCTGAAAAATAGGCCTCATGTTTTTAATTTCTTATTTCTTTTTACAATGCTGGATTCAGAAGGATGAAAGGAGTCTCTTAAGTCTCTGTTTTAACATGTTAGTTACCGACTGGAGAGTGACAGGGACAGCGAGCGTCTCACAGTTCACRTGTTTATTTGAAATTGATTGCAAGTTGCACATACTGAGTTTTTAAACTAACATTTAATTTAAACTGAAGTTTAAGCTTTGCCTTTTAAATTCCAATATTCAGATTATTGCAGCTTGTCTATGGCTGCTTTGGTTGAGTCACAAATCTGTATCTTGTTTTGTCAGACACTAGAGAGAAAACCATCATAGCACTCTTCCCTGTCAGGGTCGATGGTGTCAGCTGGAGGTCTGAGCTTTGTTAAAGAATTTGTTCAAAGAAAAGAAATGGAACTAAAACACCTTTTCTCTTAATTATTACATAAACTCTACAAATTAACCTCAATTTTTTTGTTTGAATGAAATGGAAGCTTTATTTAATCACAGGTTAGGAGCTATTTTTAGTATCTCCATTTTAAAGTATTTCTTAATTAAGACTTTTGAATGGAAACAGCAGCCATCAGGAAGTGATTTCTTTCTGAACTCTTTAATATCCTTGAACCTTCATATTGCTGGAGCACATAGGAAAATTTTCACTTACCCATCARTGTTTTTTCTTGTAACTCTTGGGTCAGAATTGAAGCCCTTTCTGAGGCATCCTTGGGTGTCTGATGTGTCACTCCCTCTGTGTTCAACCCTTCATCTGACAGTGTTGCCTTCTGTGTATCACTGCCCCYGTGGGTGTGAATTCTGGCAGCTTTCACACTTGCTCACACAGCAGCTGAACGCTGCCATTAGGTCCTGGGGTTTGCAAGTGCAGTGGAGGTCATGGATTTGTTCTCTCTAATTCCCTTATGGGCTACCTTTTGAAAATGAACAGAATATAGTTCTACTTTAGAGACGTTTATATAAACCTTTATTTGCAAGGAAAAAGTAATCAGAGTTAAATTGTTCTTAAGTAATTAATTTCTTGGATTTCTTCCACTCTTCCAAAATGTAAGAATTTTGCTATTTTAGTTTTTTGGTTTTAACGTTTTTGGTGTGAACTGTGAATCACATTCTGTCAGATTATTTTTCTCCTTTGAATGTTTTCAAGGCTGAGTCTGACCTGACTGAAGCTGCACTCTGCTTTCACCTTTGCAGAGGAGTCTTGGGGGAGGGGATTATAAGGTAGCATTTTCAGAATTTGTTGAAATACTGTTTTATTTCTCTTATTTAGGAACAGCATCTGATGATGGTAAGAAGTAATTACCTTGTTAGTAACATAGACCCTCCACCTCACAKTTCCATTGGTAGTATACATTGAAACTAAAACAGGCTAATTTACCTACAGACCCTTCTCATTTGCCAGCTTGGTAGCTTTTGCATCCTGTATTTGGTTGTGTTCATTGTGTGTAAAATTTCTTTCTAATTCTTCATCATGCAGTTTTGCTTTATATCCTGGATCATCTCATGCTAGAAAAACATTATTGCTTAACATATTTAATAATATCTAGTATATATAATTCCATTTTTCTCAGTAATAATGACAGAAATGTCTTTCTTTTTTGCCTTTTTTTTTTTTTTGCTTTTTTAAAAGAGTTAATGCCAGGTTGTTTCTGCTTCTTAGGAACACTGCTTTATCATTGGATATTAAAAACTTTTATTTCATCTCTTTTGAAATGTATCTTTTAATTTTTGAATCAGTGACTACAGAATTGGTCTCTGATTCAAATTCAGTTTAAGAGTAGTTATACTCTACATATATTTTCGTGAGTCAGTTCACATTAAAAGAAATATTTCTTCTGAGTTTGTAGAAACGAATTTAATTTTTGTATTTATCCTTCTTGAAGACTATCTCATTAAAGCCTTTTGTTTTTTTAAATACAATTTTTTTCCTAAGATTGACACGAACAACATTTTCTTGAGTTTAAAACCATATGCATGTAACTTGTTTTGCTTTTATATTAACTGYGGTGTGCTTGAAATAGTTTTAAGTTTAGATTGGATTACTCTAAAAATGTTTAGTTCTGATACTGAAAATGAATGTCAGCTTACTTCAGTACTTTGAACTTAACGCTTTAGTATGTGGCTAGAATGTAGGTGGATTCTTTATTCAAAGGTAATCATTCAGTTTCTCTGCACTGTTCTTCAGTTGTGAGGAAATTATGACCTGCCTAGAACAGACTCCTAAAGCCRCGGGCTCTGCAGTGTGGGTGGGGCCCGTGATGCTCTCTTTGCGTCTGCCTCCGCCTCACTCCCAGCTCCCACCGGTGGCTCCTCTGACCTCACCCAGTCCTCATGTTCAAATCCAGCCCTCCTCTTCAACTGCTGCTCTTCTAATCAGGATGGTCAGATTAGTCACTATTTTGGGATTCCCTAAAATTGTAAAATTACCTCATAATTTACAATAGTTCTAAATGCTTTTTATTATTCTGAGTTCAACATCATGTAATCTGCCTGARACTGTCACTGGAGAGCCCTAGAGCTCCTCACAGTGGGGATTTGACTGTCACTCATCTTTACTACTGGCAGCTTTCTCAGATACTTTAGTGCAAGTGCTCTAGAAAGAGCCTGCTTGCGTGGCAAGCGTCTTTAATTAGACATATCTCAATGGGTTTGAGGCTAGCCTGGTCTACAGTGTGAGTTCTAGCAGGACCAGAGATCCTGCCCCATACCCCTAACCAATAATGAATAAAACCAAACCTCTGGAAATACAGTGAAAATTTTTGTAGTGTGTTTTAGAGAGATGTGGTTTTACGGGTGAGATGGAGGTAGAGGTGAAAGGAAGGATGTAGGAAGAAGAGAAATAGAAAAGATGACGTGGCTGATGGCCCCTCTTCTTCAGTTCTCTTTAGAAGTACACTTGATGGACTTTAGAAGTTTACAGTTTTGTTTATCTCTAAAGCTATGGAGGATATTTGAGAACAGTCCTAATTTTCTACAAACAGAAACTCTTAATGTGTTCTTGTCTTTTGAGGGTCTCATGTAGACCACGCTGGTCTCGAAATCAGATATCCTCCTGCCTCTGCCTGCCAAGTTCTGGGATCAAAGGTTGTGTGCTACCATGCCTAGTGATTTTATTCTTATATAGAACATGTATAAAGAAGTATGTACCTGGGCTTGGTGGTATATAGGTTGTAGTCCCAGATACTTGAAAGATAAGGCAGGAGAATTTCCTAAGCCAAGGAATTCCAGATAAGCCTAGGTAAGATGCCATCTTAGAAAGCAAACTCCAAACTGTACTTTTAAATTCTTAAGAGAAATGTATAAATAATGGCTGCCTTACTTCAGAATTTAAAAATAATTGAAAATAGTAGAAGTCTCCCTTCTTAATACTAAATACTGTTATAGGAAGTGTTTTAACTGTATAAATATTTGTTCCTCAGGTCGAGTAAGAGCCAAGCTTTCTACACCGCTCGTTGCTGCGGGAAATGCCAAGACTGACTCTAGAGGGAGAAGCCGGACAAAAATGGTGTCTCAGTCCCAGCGTATGTACTGCTCATGAGTCCTCCCTGTTGTGTTCTGCTAGGGTGAATGTGTCTCTTATAGTACTGTTAGGAAATGAGCAGTGGATACATTCAAAGCTGATTCGAAAAGCCACAAGCCACATACTGAGTTCTTGTTCTGTGCTTTAGGTTCATCATCACCTGACAAAAACGAAGGTATTTTTTCAATGTTTTGGGTCAGTTGTTGTGCATGTTTGGGCTTGGATTTTTGTTTTTGTTTTTGTTTTTTGAGTGGGTGTTGTCTTGTGTTTGTGTTATCAGGGCCACGTCATTGATCTCTTATATACAGACGTTTGCATGGAAATACTTTCAATATGAATCTTAAGTCAAGGTTCACATTCTACTCAGAAACTTGCAGGCATGGACAATTGTGCCTTTTAGATGCAAAATAATTTTCAGTATTAACACCAAAATCTGTTTACATCTAGCAGATGCTATCCAAAGACAGAAAGGTGGTATCTTCTTAGTCTCCCCAAAATTTGTTAGATCATCTTAAATTTTAGCTAGTATTTTGGGCAAGTGAATACTGACTTATCATGAGGGAAAAATAGGCTGAAATAGCTAGTTCTGATAAATTTCATGGGAAATTTGAGATTTACGACTCATTGCTCACTGAGTTCCTTATAGGAACACTTAAAAAGCACAGTCATAGGCCGAGGTAAACCACGGCCACCTCTTCCTGGCCTCAGAATGTCTGGCAGAGCAATATTGGAAGTTTTCTGCAGGAGCCCTAAAATGAACAGAAAGATTTGGCATAATATGTTTCAGAATGAAGACTACTTAAAAACAGTCAGAATAACACATAGTTCTGCAAGGCAAGGGCTTTTCTCTAACAGATCAAAAGTGGTGATAATACCAYGTTTTCCTGTGGGTCTGTGCTTGTGGAGTGAGTGACTCCTAGAGAGCACTGATAGCAGTGAACCCTCCCTTCTCCTTGGATGTTGCCCAGACTAACATCAGTACAGCATGGGAGCTAGTTAAGATACAGGGTCTTATGTACAGCCGGAGTCAGATCCCCAAGTGCTCTGGGTGCAGTCAAGTTTGCAGGCTTTGGACCTGGGTTGCCCAAATTGTAGTTTGGCTCTTCTAGGTTCCTGTATTTTTCTGTACCCACCTGTCAAAGGAGGATAATAGCATCTACCTCATGGGATTGTCATGAGCATTGAATGAGTCAGCATATTTAATGCAGTTAAAACAATGTGTACCCCAGAGTAGGTGCCATGAATTACCTGACAGGATTATCATCGTTATTATTCATAATAAAATGAAAACTGGATTTTATAATGCTGTTACATGCTTTTATACCTTGATAGTTTTACTGCCTTCATGAAACAGAAATAAACACTGAAGTTAGGATCTTTAAAACATAAAGGAAACTAAAGATAACCACAAATTGTCCATGCTAGATAATTATTATTTTTCTGACTTCTTGGCCTTTGTTGGGACCCTCTTTTTCAATCATTGCAACTTCAGATCACTATAGTGAAAGATAGGATTACGTTACATTTACCTTGTTAAACCTCATAGGACTTTAAGGTCTAGAGACTTTCCCACTATAAAATCACACAGGTTTTAAATCATATTAGAAAGATTTTATTTATTTGCTTGCTTGTTTATTTGAATGAGTATGTGTCCATTCCAGATTCTTTTATTAAAAAGATGTGTGATTTGTATGCAAGTTTCTTCACAGCTCATTTGCACAGGGCTCCTGTGCCCCCCATCTCCATTGTAATAACTCATTATGGGTGCATGGTGCTTTTGTGGTTTGTATTGTCATCTAGAAGGACAGAGAATCTCTTGGATCAAAGCAGGTGTGCTCAGGCTCACCAGAATAAAGCAGAGCTAATGGTGAGACTTGTAGATTAAGGAAGCGCTGTTGGTAGTGACTGGCTGTGTGCAGATGACTGTGCAGCTTGTCAGGAAGCTTTCTTTTCTCCCCTACCTCTTGCTTTTCTGTGAATCTTAAGAAAGATGAAATTCATATCTTTTTTCATCTCCATTTTTCTTCAGCTATAAGATGTGGTATTTGTTGCTATATCTACTTTTAAATTAAATGTTTAAAATAAAATTGTAAACATTTAACAACTTGGATCCCATAATGGATAAGCTGAAGAATATGCATTAACTTTTGCAGCTTCATTTCATCTGCTTTGTACATGAGTGTCAGCTGTAAAACTGTTATGTGTCCTGCTTTTGTGACAGACATTTGTGCTATGGAATTTTTTTAAAGTTCACTCTTTTTTGCATTAGGTTTTTTTTTTTCCTGAGAACTGATGAAAGCTTTGTTATTTTCACCTGCCATCCATTTTAAAACTGCTTCTCCCTCTTCGTGGATTCTAACCCTTACCCTAATTCTGCCCTTGCACTTGTTCAGGATCACAGTCTGCTAACACCATTGGTGGTAAGAATCTACGGACTTCGTGTGTGCACCTCTTGTTTGGTCACCTATTCTCATCAACAAGAATGAGTTCTATTCAGCAGAAACTCTTACTACATAACACTCAACCATTCTGTGATGGTACTAGAGCAAAAACTGCTAGTCAGGAGTTCTCTTTGGCTTGTCTCTAATATGAAAGCTCTAAAAATTTTGAAATTATCCAAGTTGACTCTACAGATATAAATATTAAGAAGAGAGAGGAACCTATAGTAACATTTTGATATGTTACAATACAACAGAAAATAGTTAATCAAGTTGAAGTTTTGCGTCTGGGGCATTTCTATTCCATGTTGCTCTCTGGGGTGAACATACCCTTTTCTTCAACTCTGGTGGCTCTACTAGAGAAAGTGCCTCAGCATTTTAAGTATAAATGATTCCAAACAAGCCCTGGGCACTGGCAATGTCTCGTGCTTTGGATGATGAAAGTGTAATGGAGGATTGGACAGTGTGCGTCACATTGCTAGCCTCCTTCCCTAAGGGAGAGATGCGTGAGCCTGAGTGTCTAGAGAGTGAACTGGCACGGGTTTCATCAATTCAGCACGTGCACAGTAGAGAGAGTGTCAGTGAGCTTCTAGATGGCACCTTCCGTCTGCTGAATAGACCCACATTTCAAAGAGTTCGATCACTTC
>BDUI01000288.1:260284-272383 GCA_002335545.1 Apodemus speciosus
TCATTGTTAATAGCTATGATTTATTGCAGATCCTAACATGTGCTGATAACAGTGTTGATGGACTTTCTGTTTTTACCTTAGCCGCTAATGTATTTCAACTGATAAAAAGACTCTGTTCTTCTGAACCCAGGATGTGTAGATCACCTTTTCTGATGTGATCAATCAGATGTTTTATTCTTACTATTCCCAAATCATGTTTTTCAGATTAACACCCCCATCCTCCCCACCCCCACCCCCACCCCCGCTTTTATTTTTTTTTAATTTAACAATTGACTGTTTAATTTCTGCTTGCATAGTTTTAGGGATTGACTTTGTCATTCTTGGGTTGCTGCTTATGCAAGTAAGATGATAGTTTCAAGTTATATGGAAATATTTGACCAAAAAAATTGTTGTCAAATTTATTTTTACATGTATGGATGTTTTGCCTGAATGCATGTCTTTGCACCATGTGTAAGTCTGGTGCCTATGGAGGCCTGAAGAGGGGTCAGATCTCCTGAAACTGGAGTTACAGATGGTTGTGAGCTACCATGTGGTTGCTGGGAATTGAACTCGGGACCTCTGGAAAAGCAATCAGTGCTCTTTATCCCTGAGTCAGCTTTCCRGGTCCTTTTGTTTTGATTTTTGAGATAAGGCCTCACTGTGTGGTTCTGGCTAGCCTGGAACTTACTATGTAGACCTGACTAACTTTGAACTCACAGAGTTTAGATTAAAGGTATGTATTAATACATTGCTGGTATTAACACACTGTCATAAATCAGAATTGTAGTTCTAGGATTCTCCTTTCATCTTGCATAGCACAGACATAACTATCTAGTTTATGGAAAWTTTCCAGTACTAAACCAAAGTTGTACCTGGGAAAATAAAGTTTAATTTATAAATGGGAAAAGGTCTATAACTAATAAGAATAGTTTTAGTTTCTTTGGGAAACTAGTGTTTTGTTTTGTTTTGTTTGTTTGTTTAGCTTTTTGGTTCTGTAGTGTAGATGTTTCTCTGAACTGAAGGACACTAGAGGTAACCCTGACAGTAAGCAGTTCTTTAGTATCTGTGTTTTACAACTGGGTATTTCTAATTGTAGGCATTGCTGATGCCAATTCACTGTGCTGTTTAGCAAAATGTTCTTCATTATTTTCAATTTCTCTCTTTAAAAATTGACTGCTCTCAGCTCTTAGGAGACATACGGACTAAGGTATAGACACTAATATTTTCTGACATCTTATGATATCATAGCTTGTTTTCTTTACTTCATCAACTTAAGAGAAAATAGTTGTCTATAAAAAATTTAAGTGGAAGAAATAAAATCTTTAGTTGTCCATCTATTACTCTGCCACTGTGATTGTCTGTGGGGGATACTGTCTGAACATAGTGTCTTAGGGAGGTGCCACGTTTTCACACCTGAGATGAGTACTGGAGTCTTTAATTGGCCTGCTATTGGAGCCCGCCCACCTAAGTAAACATTGTTATTCTAAATTGAGTCAGTGTCTGCAGGTCAGTACAGAGTCACTGATGGCAGCAGCCTTGTAAGAAGCATTTGGTTATTTGTGTTCAGAAAGTACATCTTTAAAATCTGTAGATGCTTGGGACTTTTGAATTGCTGTCCTTGGTGCATCTCATGGCAGTAGCTCCACCACTCCCTAGCCAAATCCAAGTATCAGAGGATCTACATTTGTTTCCATTTTCTTCATGGAATTCTCAAAGGAGCTGTTTACCTCATGATACTTTTAATATCAAGGCATAATTGGCAGTTAAATAAAATATAAAACTTCAGTTAAGAAATCAAAGGAATCTCAACTGCTTTCTCATGCAGAATGAGCTTCAGAGTATAGATTACATTGGGAACACTCTAAGGATATATAACCATCTTGCTTTCTAAAAACCTGTACTTATCTTGAAGACATAAAGGTTGGAACAGTGGGGAAATGGCAAGAGAAATAGAAAAGAGGAGATAGCTATAGATAGGAAAGAGTATAGTACTTTACGTAAGAGAGTCGTGGTTTTACTCCCCTCAAAGGGTGGTATTTTCTTATTACCAATTCATATTTCTAGTTCAGTTTCTGTTAATGTACATTCTATTTGTTCTTGCTTTTCCATGTGAAAGAGGAAGCGTGTGCTCTAGAGCACCTCCCACCCGACACGTCTGTGCTCGCTCAGACTGACACGTCTGTGCTCGCTCAGAGCCACTTCTCCTCTCCTGCCATCATACTTAGACAGTTCACGTTCTGCTAACGTCTAAAGCACTTCTTGAAGAGAAACTAAGTATTGACATTTTATCTTCACAATGGTTAGCAGCATGTCCTCCACTGATCTAAGACAGAAACAGTCCTTTTGTAGTAAGTAAACACTATGAAATACCCATATGTTTGTAACTACTGCTAATGCAGTTCTTGATATGTGACAGAAAAAACCTGCTCGAAGAAGGTATGAATCATACGGAATGCACTCAGACGATGATGCCAACAGCGATGCTTCTAGCGCGTGTTCAGAACGCTCCTATAGCTCTCGAAATGGTAGTATTCCTACCTACATGAGACAGACAGAAGACGTGGCAGAAGTCCTCAACAGATGTGCTAGTTCCAATTGGTCAGAGAGGAAAGAAGGCCTCTTGGGTCTGCAGAACTTGTTAAAAAACCAGAGAACRCTAAGGTGAGAAGTGTCATGAAGTACTTGTTCTAGCACCTTCTGACTTGGCATTGTGAAATGTGTCAAAAATTATGTCAAAAGTTTTCCCAAGCCACACTCCTTTCGAGCCACCAGAATGGTAACTCACTGCTGTGATCTTCTTTCCCTAGTCACTGAGACATTCTAAACCTTTTAGGTTTGGGAGATGGCTTGCTGAGGGACGTGCTCGCTTTGCAAGTGAGGGCCTGAGTGCTGGCTCTCTAGGAACCGTACAGAGCTGGACACAACCTCGCATTGTAATCTAGTGTCTCTATGGGAAGGGACGGTGGAGACAGGAACGTAGCTGGAAACTCACAGATCAGCTAGTCTTGTGTGCACAGCAGCAAAGCAAGAGGCCCTGTCTCAGGCATGAGAAGGCAAGGAGTGACACCTAGGACCTGCTCTGCAGGAGCATGCGCCCCACAGACAGAGGGCTAAAAAACAAACAACACCTTTTCATTCTAAACAGTTAGTCAATATRTTACTAACTTTGGAATTCAAAGTTAAGGATTAGAGGATGGTAGAGTACGTTTCTTAATGGTTTAGTTCGCCTCATTCTTAGATCTTTCATTGTCCTCATGAATATGATGTTTTAAACTCGTGATTAGCCCCTTAAGAACCGAACTTCTGCCTAGGTGTTTGGGCACATGCCTTTAATTCCAGTGCTGTAGGAGACAGAGGCAGGTGTATCTCTGAGTTCAAGACCAGGATGGGCTACAGAGTGATTTCAAGGCCAGCCCAGGGAGACACGTCTCAAAAACAAACAAACAAACAAACAAAAAAAAAAAAACAAGCAAAATCCAGATTCAGATTATTCATAGGTGTTAGTGTGGTACAAATGTAGAAGGCTGTCTTCTCACTTGATAACAATAACATTGGTGTTTGATATAATTTCTTTTTAAATATTTTAAGATATATTAGAAATACATAATTCAAAACCAATGTCTATTTTTTATACTACCTAATATTAATTTTTAAGGTACACATCTCATACTTCATGACTCAGTGCAAATAAATCATAATATCAAGCATATTAGGTGCATCATTTCATTTTAAATAGGAAAGAGAACAGACAGTTTGGAAAGGGTAGAACTCAAACATTGTAACAATAAAATTCAGTTATGGGTCACTACAGTTTGTTTCATTGCCATCCTCACCGTGCAGACTGCAGCAGAATTGTTACTACATTTCACAACTGTACATTTATCCTAGCTTGATAAATGCAGATTTTTCAATTTTGAGGAATAATTTGTATAGCCTTTTGTTGTCATTGTCAGTAAAATTGTAGGCTTACTTTTAAATGACTTCATCCTATTGCAATATATTAATCAACCTTTTTTTTGTGTGCAGTCGAGTTGAACTTAAAAGRTTATGTGAAATTTTCACAAGAATGTTTGCAGATCCTCATGGCAAGGTATGTTTTAATATTCAAGATTATTTATTCCTATGTGGTGTCAAAAAAAAGTATAGTAATAAAACTATAAGCCGTTGGTAGTGGTATTTTCAAACATAATTTCAGTTGTTTCATATCATGCATAGTTTAGAAATTGTTCTTTTTACCCATCCATTCAAGCTTCTTTAAAGGAAGATTGAGGGGTGCAGTTAGAATCCCAACTCTCGTGGTTTAGACTAAGAAGGCTGTGCAGGCTAGATAGTCACTAAGGAGAATCTAAATTTTTACCACTAGAAACAGAAGTTTAAAATGTTAGCTGTGGGGCCTGTCAGCAGTGGCACATGCCTTTAATCCCTGCACTCCAGAGGTAGTGGCAGGTGGATCTCTGAGTTTGAGGCCAGCCTGGTGTACAGAGTGAGTTCCAGGACAGCAAGGGCTATACAGAGAAACCCTGTCTCAAAAAACCAAAACTCATTAAATAAGTAAATGAAGAATAGACTAGAATGAAAGGTCAGCTGTGAGGCTGAAGGGACAGCAGAGTGGTTAAGAGCACTTGCTGCACTTACAAGGGACTGAAGAGCAGCCAGTGCTTTGGTGGTGGTGGTGTTTTGCTGTTTGATATTTGTTTGTTTGTTGAGACAGGATCTCAGTGTGTAGCCTAGGCTGGTCTCAAACTCAGAGAGACTCACCTTGCTCCCTGTAGGGCTGGGATTAGAGGTGTGCACCACCAGACCCAGCTTAGAGACAGTCAGTGCTCTTAACCTACTGAGCCATCTCTCCAGCCCCCGGAACCTGTGTTGTTTAGATCATGAAGGTTAGCTGACTGAAGATTGGGAATGCTGAGGGGGAAATGTACCGGCACCCTCTAGAGAGTCCTGCCCTGCTCTCCCCACATCTGGCCCATGGTTCTTCTCTCAGCGCTCAGTTGGGCCTCACAGTCCTCCTCCTCCTCTTGGTTTTTACTCAGTCCTTCACTATAACTGGATCCAACACTCTGTCTCCTAAGACCCTGCCACATTTCTCTCCTTGCCTGTCTCTTCTGCATAGATGCCAGCCCTCACGCAGGAACTATATTTCCTGCCTCTGACCATTTTCCTTCCTGCTAGGATAAAAGGAGCRCTCACCTTAAAACACTTGTTTACTACAGCCATGTACATCCCATTTGCTGGGATGTTGAACTCAGAGGCATCTCAGCMCCTACTGCTGCAACCCTTCAATACAGATCCTCGTGTCGTGGTGACCCCACAACTGTCATTTTGCTAATTATCAATCATAGTGTAYTTATATGTGTTTTTTTGATGATCTTAGACAACCCCTGTGAGATGATTATTTCTCCCCAAAGGGGTCTCGACCCACAGGTTGAGAAATGCTGCGCTGTGCTGTGTGGTCTCTTCTGCTTGACTTTTCAGGAGGTTCTTACAAAGTCCAGTTGGCTGTTTGACACTTTTGTTTTATTCTGCTTCATTTTAAATCTGTTCTGTATTTGGAGGTACTTTTTCTATGATTTATGAAACATGGGTTTGGGGCTGGAGAGATGGTTCAGTTGTTACTGACTGCTCTTCCAGATGTCCTGAGTTCAAATCCCAGCAACCACATGGTGGCTCACAACCATATGTGATGGCATCGGATGCCCTCTTCTGGAGTGGCTGAAGACATTTACAGTGTACATAAAATAATTAAATACATAAACATAAATTAATTAAATCTTTTTTAAAAAAAAGAAACAAACAAACATGGGTAGGATAGGAAAAATAGTATTTTCCTAATGGGAAATGGGATCTGATGCCTTCTTCTGGTGTGGCTGAAGACATTTACAGTGTACATAAAATAATTAAGTACATAAACATAAAATAATTAAATCTTAAAAGAAACAAACAAACATGGGTAGGATAGGAAAAATAGTATTTTCTTCTGTTCAGAATCCCTCCTTTTCTTGTGCCCATTTCTTTTGGTCTGGTTCTCACACCCTGTCCCTGCCTGTTTTACTGATATTGTTATGTAAAGTGTTGTACCTAAATCCTTCCACTTTATACTTTGTTTATTATTTGAAGAGTGTGTGTGTGTGTGTGTGTGTGTGTATGTGTGTCTGTGTCTGTGTGTGTCTGTATGTCTTTGTGTTGCTATGTAGACTACCTGGCCTAGAATCTTCTATATACCAAGTTGCCCTTGAACTCAGAACTCAGAGAGATCCGCCTGCCTCTGCCTCTCAGGTATTAAAATTAAAGGCACTGCACGCTAACTACATAATACCTAATATAATTACATTGTAACTGACTGTAAAATTATATTATTAAAAAATTATAGAGGAAATGTGCATAGTTATAGAAGCAAAGGTTTGCAAATATTTTCAGCATGTTGTTGTTTAAAGCACGGATGCAGAATTCTAAGATGAAGGTGGCTGGCTCTGTGTTTAGCCTTTCCCATTCTTCCTCCTGTGTGACGCTACCACCATTTGACTAACCAACTTAGGAATTTGCATTCCTGGAACAATACCACTCCTTTTAATTCTGCCTCTGAATGCCTCTCCATTTTCACTGCTAATTCAAGGTACAATCATCTTTTACCAATTGTGGGTACACCCACTTAAACACACACACACAAAAACACACCTTCTATACCTAAATTATCTGATATAATGTGCCTAACCATCTTAAAACCCTTAAGAAATATCCAATCAGGGCTGGAGAGATGGCTCAGAGATTAGGAGCACTGACTGCTCTCCCAGAGGTCCTGAGTTCAATCCCAGGAACCACATGGTGGCCCACAACCATCTGTAATGGGATCTGATGCCCTCTTCTGGTATGTCTGAAAACAGCTACAGTGTGCTTATATATAATAAATCTTAAAGAAAGAAAGAAAGAAAGAAAGAAAGAAAGAAAGAAAGAAAGAAAGAAAGAAAGGGAAAGGAAAGGAAAAAGGAAAGGAAAAAGGAAAGGAGAAAGGAAAGGAAAAAGGAAAGGAAAGGAAAAGAAAGGAAAGAAATATCCAATCAAATGCCCCATCCTGTCATTTGGTTTATATTCCCCGTATTAGTCAGGTTCTTTAGAGGAACAGAACTGATTGAATGATTCTGTGGTAAAACGGGATTTGTTAGAGTGGTTTACCAGCTGTAATCCAGCTAGTCCATCAGTAGCTATCTCTGACAAGAAGGCCAAGAATGTGGAACTTGTTCAGTCCTGGAGGCTGGGCGTCTCAGCTGGTCTTAGTATATGTTGGATCCTGAAGAAGTGAAGGAGAGCAGTAGGATAGATGGACTTGCCAGGGGGAGAGAGGGCAAACAGGCAAAGAGCGAGTTTCTTTCTACCATGTCCATTTATATAAGCTGCCACCAGAAGGTATGGCCTAGACTTAGGACAGGTCCTCTGACCTCAAATAATCCAGTCAAGAAAAGTCTCACACAGGTATGCCCAGTTACTGAGCTTCCATGTGTGACCAAGGAGACAATCTAGATTAACCACACACCTCTTTACTATTAGATGGAATCTTTCTTTCTTTCCTAACTCTGCTATGCAGTTTTCTTTATAGCTTGAAACGTACCGTGCAGAAGAGTACTCGTTTCTTCCTGAGCCATATCCTTAGGGTTCTACATAAATGATACCTCTCCCTTAAGTCTGAGTTAGATGACCATTCTGGATTGAAATGTTTTATCTATTACTCAGTTTTTTTGTAAGGTCACAGGATAGAAATTGTGTAAAATCCCAAAAAGGGGCATAAGAGATACCATTTGTCATGGCATGGATGGCGAATTGCCCCCATGTGGTTTTTAGCTGTAGGTGGATGTTTCAGTCTGTCTGTGAGCATTAGACACAAGGCAGCTGCCTTGAGGGGTACAAGTTTCTAAAGCTACTGTCTGACTTGAATGAGACCACTTGTTGACTCCAGCAGAAACTGTACACTTCATTTCAGCGCCCAGATCATTTCACTTAATATGTTTAGACAAAGGTTTTGTGACCAGCCAAGATGTCAGGTGTCCTCTAGTGTGCTTAGAGACATCCCAGAAAGGAAGGGTTAGAAAAGACCCTTTCCTCAATGTAGCTGAAGTGGACGCAGGACTTTCCCTGGAGCCCAGATAGGTTACTATAGTTTGTGAGTGGAGATCACTTGATGTCTGACTATAGTTTGATAAATTCACCTTGTTATTTCATGTATCACTCCTCCCCCCCCCCTATAAGTATCTATCATGGATTGGTTCCAGGACGATCTGAAGATACTAAAATCTTTTTGTTTAAGGGTGATTAAAGAAAAAATAAGTATGCATGTGTTGAATAAAAAGGCAGTTTCTTCCCAGAAATATTTTCAGTCCATGTTAGGTTGACTCTTCCAATAATGGAATCTGAAAATATAGAGAGGTACAGCATGAGGATAAGTGATCTTACTGTGACATGCATATGACAAGGATATAGATCATAAGACACCAAGTGTATCACTTACAACACAGCAATAGCAAATATGGATAGTGATGTGTGTTCTAATTCTATATGCAGTACTTTTTAGCAACGTCTGCCTTAGCTTCCTAATCTGTACAACAGCTTATAATAGAATCCAACTTATATAAGATTTTGATGATGATTCAGTTAAAATATGTAAAGTTTTTAGATTAGATTTCTTCTGTGATTCTTACCATAGAAGGTTTAGAACATCAAATGTAAGAATTTCTTTAAATATTTTTAGAGACTGCCATTCCAGTTCTATTTTTGTGAGTGGAATGTTTGTATGTGTGGTTTATGCACATGTTTTCCTAGTATGTGTGTGTCTGTCTGTGTTTTGTGTGTACTTGTGTACAGGTGTCTGTGTCTGTGTTTGTGTCTATGTGTGTGTACTTGTGTACAGGTGTGTTTGCTTGTGTGTTTGCTTGTGTACGGGTAAATATGGCTCTGTTCACGCAGAGATGCCAGAAGAAGGTGTCTGGTGTCCCCATTTGTGTACACCTTATGTCTTTAAAGCAGAGCCTCTTCCTAAGTCTATAGTTTGCATATTTCATCTAGGCTGTTAGCCAATAAGTCCTAAAGGTTCTCCTTTCTCCTCCCCTGAGAGCAGAGGATTATAGTGCAAGCAAGACCCTAGCTCGTCATGTGAGTGCTGGAATCAGAACTCAGGTCCTCAGAGTGAACTACTCTCTGAGCCCCAAGTTTTCATTTTTACCGCTATGAATTCACTTTTTGCCTCCCAACTCCCTAATATATGTGATAACGTGTACTGAAACTTACTTAAACATGTGTTTCAGCATTTGACATTCACAAAGGAATTCCTTAATTTAAAAAAAAAAAAAAAAGGTACATCTCCATTCAGCTGCATGAACTGGCAACTGTTTTAGAATTGGGCCTTTGAGCCTTAGATTGCTGTAGTACCAGGACCCAGTTGAGTATTGTTAGGTCATCATCTCTGKTCTTCTGAACAAGCGTTGTAGCCAGATCAGGGCCCAAGCTGCTCAGTATTCTTAGAGCAGGAGAAGGTAACACTCTTACCCACGGACGGTAAAGTGTGATGGGAATACTTGCTTTTACTTTACATTTTAAGACTTCACAGAAATCATGCCATTTTTGAAGGTACAGGGAGAAAATGAGAAAACAGTTTTAGATACTATGGTTTGGAACCAAATTTTGAC
Organism: Apodemus speciosus; assembly: GCA_002335545.1. Lineage (NCBI taxonomy): Eukaryota > Metazoa > Chordata > Mammalia > Rodentia > Muridae > Apodemus > Apodemus speciosus. Next base: position 269,938 of record BDUI01000288.1, read on the forward strand.
ACTGTTAATAAATGGAAATGAGGTTCAGTTAACCTTTTTTTCTAAAAGTTAATCCACAAGGATAGTGGATTGTACAACAAAAAATTATTTGTAATGGGTTGTGTGTGGCAGTCCAGGCCTTTAATCTGGCACCTCTGAGGCCGCGGCAGGCCGATCTGAGAGTCTGAGGACTGCCTGGTCTACATGGTGACTTCTAGGACAGCMAGGAGACTTTGTCAAACAAACAAGTAAATAAATAAGAAAGATTTGGGGGCAACAAAAAAAGGAACTCCTCTCCCCTTTTAAATTTTCCTGACAATGAAATGAATGAAACATGCAGAGAAATCCTGTGCCTTTCTCCTATGTTGTACATGTAACTCTTGTTTTAAAAACCATTTTGAGTTTTTTCAGAAAACTTTGAAAAACATTTGTTACTTTTATTTTCTTCAGTGTTTTTCTCTCCCATACAGGAACTTTGCATTGATGGCGACTAATTTGTGTGTTTTTCTTTTTTTTTTTTTTTTYTTTTTTCCTTTTTGCATGCTGTCCCCTGTGTTGGAACTCTCAATAGAGAGTAAGTTGGTTCAATATTTGTTGAAAAGCTAACTTTACTGCATGACTGTGGAATTAACCCATTTTCTCTGTTTTCTCTCCTGAAGAGTCCGTGCAGTGTTGGACCCTTTGCAATCCATGAAATGCTATTCGCAGTTATTCAGGCTGTCATTCTGTTTGGAGATGTGCTTTTAATCTACTAATTGATCTAATTTGATTATGTTCTTCTGTTTCACATTTGATGACTGGCACACCTAAAATAAAGTAGGCTTCCATAGACAGAGGCTGCCTCAATTGTAACAGCCCAGATATGTGTTTCTTTCCTGAATAATTCCACTTGTGAAACATCAAGTTAATCCATTTGAGATTTAAAATAATTTCCAATTTTCAAGATTATTWAAAAAAAAAAAAAGCCCCTACTACCACAGTGTGCTTTCTAATGTTCAGTATCATTAATATCAGTCCATAAAAGTAAACWGTGGTTATGGACCATTTATTCTAAACTTCATCTTGTGAAGTATAATTTTTAATTCCTTCTAGAATATTAACATATACATTTCTCCTTTACTCATTGGTGAAGAAAGGAAAGAATATTGATTGACTTCTGAAATGAATTCTCTGTTGTAGTGGAAAGGTTTTGTATCATTTTCAATATATTATGACTATGGCTATGCATATATGTATGTATATTTGTACATACATATAGATAAACACATAGTTCTATGCATACATGTGTGGATATATACACATATAGTCAGTGAGTGCCACTTTGGGGGTTTTATACTTTTTTTCAAATAATAGTACAGTTTTACATGTGGTAGGCTGTAAATCACATCTCTTTATCTTAATTGTACTACTTAACATTTTTTCTGACCAAAAGAAATTTCTATCTGGGACATTCAGAGAAGTCTTCTGGAAGGAAAGAACAGTTAAGATCTTGGGAGAAATGTGAATGCAGATTGTGTTATTTTGAGTCAGAAGGATTGTCATGAATTCAAGGCTGTCTTATGCTACATAATAAGACCCTTGGAGGTAGAGAACTGGCTCAGTTGGTAAATGCTTGTTGTGCATGCGTGAGGACCTGAGTTTAGTCGCAGAACCCACATTTTTAAAAAGCTGAGTATGGAGAGGCACAGTTGCAACCTTAAATGCTGGAGAAGCAGAGGCAGGCTCCAGTCTGGACCCTGTGCAAAAGTGGATAGCACATAAAAAATGATCCTAGGGCTGGAGAGATGGTTCAGTGATTAAGAGGTCCTGGGTTCAATTCCCAGCAGCCACATGGTGGTTAACAACTGTATGTAATGGAATCTTATGCCCTCTTCTGGTGTGTCTAAAGACAGTGACAGTGTAYTCACATACATAAAAAATAATCCTAAAGGTTGACCTCTTGCCTTTAAATACAAGTATATACATGTGTGCTAATGTAAACATTCTTACAAATGACAGATCCATGAGGTGGGCCTAGCAATATGTGCCTGTGACCCCCAACACTAGGTTGAATCAAAATTATCATGAGTTCCAAGTCATCCTGAAACACATAGTAAGATCCTATCTCAAAAATGAATAAAATGTACATAATTATAAATTTCTGGGTGGAATAATAATATAATTTGAGAAAAGCTTAAGTAGTACCATTCACAGCTAGTCACATCACAAGTTCTAAATAGGTTGTGGCACAGACCTTTAATTCCAACACTTGAGAAGCAGAGGCAGAGGCCGATGGATCTCTTTGAGTTCAAGGCAACTTAAATCTACATAGTGAGTTTCAGGTCAGCCAAGGCTACATAGTAGAACCCTGTCTCAAATAAACCAGAAAACAGTTTCAGGCAGGAAAGATGAGTGGCTCTGACCTAAAGTAGCCCAAGCAGCCCTTGGCAAGCTTTGTAGAAAGACACACGCCGTGTATACATAAGTG
>BDUI01000288.1:273826-286985 GCA_002335545.1 Apodemus speciosus
CTCTCTCTCTCTCTCTCTCTCTCTCTCTCTCTCTCTCTCTCTCTCTCTCGCTGTTGTAGTGGTGCAAGCCTTTAATCTCAGCAAAGGCTAATGGATCTCTGTGTGTTCAAGGCCAGCCTGTTATACACTGTGAGCTCCAGGACAACTAAGGCTACAAAATAAACCCTGTCTTTAAAAAAAAACAAAGACGTTCAGGGCAGGTTTTCATATGGAAGAATTTACAGTTGGACCCCTCGGACACTAAGGAAACAGTTGAAACAAGCGTAAAAGCAATTCACCAAAAGTAGTTGGGAGCTCTTAAACTTGCTTCTTGAGAAAGAAGCCCACACTTGTACTGTGTTAGTTTCTGTAATGCTACTGTGGCTGACTTAGTGACCAGCAAGCTCACCAGAGCACCCTATAAAAACATAGTCACTGCCCACTCACACCTGCTTCTGTAACAGGTGCCTTGTTGAGGAGTATAAGAACCAGCTGCAGGATGCTGCAGAYGACCAGGAAGAGCGAGTGCAGGCTAGAGCCACATCGTTGCCGCAAACTAGGTCTAAGACAATTTGTTTTACAGAAGCAAAGCCCTCAGCCAGCACCCAGTGGCATTTAGTTGGGAGAAGAATGGGAGTTATAGCCCTCTGCACCACAGATGCGGCTGTGCAGATAGCAGAGAGCTCTGAAACCAAAGGCATTACAGTTGCTGGTTTCACAGCATCTTAAGAAAATAACTAAGGTGTTTTGTTTTGTTTTGTTTCCTTTTTAGTCAAGTTTAAAGTGATAAGGCTTAGTTCTAATTCTACATAGAGGAAACCTCATTGCTAACATAAGTGGCAAACACTAGAGTTCATTACAACTACATAAAGGAAATGCCAGAAATATTATTGAGAATGAAACAATTTCAAATTAGCTGTTACTTAGGAGATTATTGACTATTTTATAACAATAAACTATATAAAAACAAATAAAAATAGCATGGTTTTAGTTGCCTGTTCTGGTTTTGATTTCTCTCAGTCTAGCATGACAGTGACTCTTAAGAATATTTTCCTTTTACTTAAAAATAAATCTTTCCTGTATAATACTGGTTTCTTGCAAGAAACAAAACTTTGACAAAGGTCACTTTTCCAAAATATTTTAATGAGACATCACATATGAGTATTAGTTTATCTTTCCCTTATGTTTTAGTTCTCACCTTCTATAATACTGATATGTTTAATCTTGGAATCAAGTATAAAATTCATCACTATAAGGCATGATGGGTCACACCTTTAATCCCAGCATTCAGGAGGCAGAGGCAGGAGGATTTCTGAGTTCTTTGAGGCCAACATGGTCTATAGAGCCAGTTCCAGAACAACCAGAGCTACACAGAGAAACTCTGTCTTGAGAAACTAAATATAAAATAAAATTCACTGGCACAGAAACAATTAAAAATTGTTATTTAACTGAATTTTAAATACATCCTTTTATTCTCGGTTAATTTCATTATATAAATACTTTCTGTTACTTCAGGCTATTTAAAATCATTTTGGGGGCAGTTTTAATAAATAAATCTCATACCAAAAAGTTGATGTAATTTGTCATTTTGAGAAAACTGAGGATTTCTAATCAGCATATTATTATAGTACATTTTTCTACTTTTTGATGTCTATAAGTACTATAATTTTCTAATTTGCTCAGTACCATTTCTAAAAAGCTGAGTGTCCTCAAAAATATACATAGCAGCTTGTCCATTTCTTAGGAAATGAGTCTCAGTTTAACTAGCTTAAGCCGTGGCATTATTGAGAACATTAGGTGTGCCAGCCATTACGTGCAGTTTCCTTACCAAGTGGTGCTGCATGCACTAGCTAATAACTGTCAGACTTCTGCAGAAGTTGATAACAGCGCAGATGCACTCTTGTATCACAGAGTCCAGTGAAAAGCAAGAGAGAATTTTGTTTTCCGCTTGGCTGCCAATCGCTGTGCCTCAGATTCCTTTTTTCCCATCTATTTCTGTTTCGAATTGAGCATAGAGGTCAATATTTCCTCTTTCTTCTTCCCACTTCTCCGGTTATCAACTACAGGTGTTCAGCATGTTCTTGGAGACTCTAGTAGATTTCATACAAGTCCACAAAGATGATCTTCAGGATTGGTTGTTTGTACTGCTGACACAGCTGCTGAAAAAAATGGGTGCTGATTTGCTTGGTTCTGTTCAGGCAAAAGTCCAGAAAGCCCTTGATGTTACCAGGTAATGTTTTCTGCGTGTATTTCAAGTTAAGCTGATGCTAATTGTGAATATTTAATCCCTGTGTTGAAGTGTTATTAATTCTGGTTTGAGTACTTGAAGCTGATAGCTTGTCTTAAGTAAAATATAAACTGATGTGGTCCCAGCACTTGAGAGAGAGAGGCTGGAGGATCCAGAGTTCAATCCTCGACTATGGGGTGAGGTGAAGGCCAGACTGTCTCAAAACAACAGCAATAAAGATACAGCTAGAGGTGCTGGAGAGATGGCTCAGTGACTAAGGGCACAGGCTGCTCTTCCAGAGTTCAGTCCCCAGCAACCATGTGGTGGCTCACAACCATCTATAGGGGAATCTGACGCCCTCTTCAGGCAGACGGATATATATGCAGCAGAGCACGCATACATTAAATAAATAACTTTTTTTTTTTTAAAAGAAATAACTAGAAATCTGAGCCAGGTGATGCATGTCTTTAATCCCATTACTTGAGAGGCAAAGGGAAGCAGATCTCTGTGAGCTCGAGACTATCCTGGTCTACAGAGTGAGCTCCTGGACAGCCAGAGCTGCATAGCTGTGTGGTATGACCCAGTCTCAAAAATAAAATAAGGGGAAGCTGGAGAGACGGCTCAGCGGTTAAGAGCACCGACTGCTCTTCCAKAGGTCCTGAGTTCAATTCCCAGCAACCGCATGAGGGCCCACAACCATCTGTAATAGATTCTGGTATATCTGAGGACATGTGTACTCATACATTAAATAAATAACTTTTTTTTTTTAAAAGAAATAACTAGAAATCTGAGCCAGGTGATGCATGTCTTTAATCCCATTACTTGAGAGGCAAAGGGAAGCAGATCTCTGTGAGCTCGAGACTATCCTGGTCTACAGAGTGAGCTCCTGGACAGCCAGAGCTGCATAGCTGTGTGGTATGACCCAGTCTCAAAAATAAAATAAGGGGAAGCTGGAGAGACGGCTCAGCGGTTAAGAGCACCGACTGCTCTTCCATAGGTCCTGAGTTCAATTCCCAGCAACCACATGGTGGCTCACAACTGTCTGTAATGGGATCTGATGCCCTCTTCCCGTGTGTCTGAAGACAGCTGCAGTGTACTCATAAATAAATCTTAAAAAAAAAAAAAGAAAGAAAGAAAGAAAGAAATGAAATGAAATGAAATGAAAAAAATAAGCGACTGGAGTATTTGCTCAGTGCTTAAGGACACTGGCAAAAAAAAAACAAAAAACAGACATAACTCTGGTTGTGCTTCCACGGTTCAAGTCCCAGCACCTGCATGGCAGCTCACAATTGTCTAGAATCTTAGAATCAAGTATAAAATTCATCAATATAAGGCACTATGGGATCCAATTTCATCTTCTGATGTGCAACTATACATGCAAACAAAACACCCATATATATAAAATAAATCTCTTTTAAAATTAAATTAAACGTGGTTTAAACATGTATATGGGGCAGGCATAGTGCCACTCACCTGTAGTCCCGCATGTAGCTGTCAGAAAGGTCAGGAGTTCAAGGACAGCTTGGGTTAAAGAGAGAGGCCCTCTTTCAAAARGGAAATAAGACAAAGCAAAAAGTTGTAATTAGAGCCAGGAACAGCTGCAGTTCCCTTTTGCTAGGACAGTGAGACAGGAAGATTGTTCGAAGCTGTGACATTGAGGCAGCCTTGGGAAATGTAATAAAAACTTATCTCAAAAGACAGCAAAGGCCAGTGGTGCATCTGATAAAAGGCTTTGGCCTTCAAGCCCTGTAACCTGGGTTTGATTCTTCACAACTTAAAGGCACAGAACCAGCTCCCACAAGAGCACCAGAGCACACACATGTCCAGACACACAGATAAATAAATACAGTTGAAAAAGGGTGTTTGTTTCAAGACAGGGTTTCTCTATGTATTCTTGGCTGTGAACTCTGTAGACCAGGCTGGCCATGAACTCACAGAGGTCCACCTGCCTCTCTGTCTCCCACGTGCTGAAACTAAAGGTGCGTGCCACCACAGCCCACCTGAAGGAAGTTTAATGTACAATCATGTCTTGACCTTTCGGATAAAAGCTCCTAACTGTAAAGGTATGTATGGGTTGAACTGAAGTTTAATTTTGTGTGAAATTAAACACTATTCCTAAATGTTAGAGAATGTTTTCTCATACCATTAGCTCTCTGGAGCCTCCTTTCAGAAGGCTTTACCCCAACAGTGGCTTTCTACTTCCTTGAGCTCATTGTAAAGGGACTTATTTCACACACCCAGATACCAAATTAAAATGAGTCTGCAATTCAGATTTTTGTTGGTAGTGATTTTTTGGGACAGAGTCTATGATGTCGCTCTGGCTGTCCTGGAACTCACTGTGTAGACCAGTCTGGCCWCAAATTCACAGAGATCTGCCTGCCTCTGTCTCCTGGCTGTTGAGATTAAAGGTATGCACCAGCACGCTCAGCTGAAATTCAGATCTGAAGGAGAAGAAACATGTCAGAAAATATTGAACTTTTTTTTTCTAAGGTTTTTTGGTTTTTTGTTTTTTTTTTAATTTCTATTTTGTGTATATATGTGTGAGCTGTCCCTGACGGGGCCAGAAGAGGACATTGGAGCCTTGGAACTGGAGTTAGAGGTGGTTGTGAGCTGCTCAGAGGTTGTAAACTGCTCACGTAGGTGCTAGAAACCAGGCTCAGTTTTACTTTAAGGAGCAGTCTGTGTGCTTCTAACCACTGAACCCCTCTCCAGCCCCAGAAGTGTGAACTGTACATTTTTCTGATTGAATACATATTGGAAACAAGCAAGATACACTTCCCCAGTATTACTTCTTGGCTCTTTATGGACCRTAAGTTCAAATGCCTTTCTTCTTGAGCTGTGAACCGCCACTGCAGCCTCGGTTCACACATGCGCTGTGAGTCTTCTGCGGTAGAACCTGTTCAGATGCACACTTGGCAGCCTAATGTGGTGTGGGGCGGTTGGTTGCTAACTTTCTTTTTTGTCTTTTTCTTCTTCTTTTTTTTTTTTTTTTTTTTTTTTTTTTTTTTTTTTGCTGTTGTTCTTTTCTCAGAGAATCTTTTCCAAATGATCTTCAGTTTAATATCCTAATGAGATTTACAGTTGACCAGACCCAAACGCCAAGCTTGAAGGTAAAACTTTGATTTCTTCTGAAAATATTACAGCAAATTGAAGTATTTTATTAATAAAGTTAGGATAATGTTTATCTTTTTGTCACAGAAGAAACTGCTAAGTCAGTGGGCTTTGTTTTTGTAAACTTGCAGATAGTTGCACCAGCACTGCGGGACCAGCTTCACTCTTTTTGGAGCTCAAAGGTTTTCCTTTGGTTTTTATTTCAGCCTGCGTTCTTTTCATAACTTTGCAGCATTTCCGGTAATGTTCTATGCATTGACAACAGCACTAACCTTCCTAAGTCTTTTGTACATGAACATACTTGATTCCAAATGTTCTCCAGAGGCGTGGCCCATCCTTGGGAAAAGCTCTCTGGGTAAACACATTTTAAAAGCACCAAAAGCCATCTAACCCTATGCTGGTAAAACAGAGTTACTTGGTAAAATCGTCTTTAATCTTATTTTTGTGATTTCCCAAGTCTTTTTTCTCTTAATTGTAGATTTTGGAGATTGTTAATTATTTGGGCAAAACATAGTATTGTCTAGGTGCTTATTTTAGTGAGATATGTGTATGTGTGTGTTTGTGTATATATATGTGCACATCTATGTGTATACATACATACAGTGTAATCTCAGTTTGCACTCCCTATCTGGAATAATAACATTTTCTGTAATATGGAATGGCTAGAACAAGTATAAAGTTTGTATCAGGACTGTATTTCTCAATTCTATTTGGACACATTTGCTAGTTGTGTGAAATGTAGATAGATTCTGTTTTATGATTTAAAAAAAATTAACATTAGGCAAGAAATACTTTCTATCTGGGATATAGTTAATTGATGGAGTGCTTGCCTAGCATGCACAGAACCCTACAAAGATGTCATTCCTGAGCCGATGCATTGAGACTAAAGCTGGGAACTAAGGAGCACACTGCTGGTATAGGCCTTGTCRTTTCTGCAGTGTTTCGCACAAATGTGCTCTGCAAGCCTCACACCCCAAGATCAATTTTCCCTTTACTTCTTGGGATGCAGTTATGCCTCTGAATCACAATTAATGTTTCTAACAGGGTTGATGTGCACCCAACACAGTGCCATTTCTCAGAGCCACTATATAAACAGGACCCTCTGGGTTTTTTGTTTTGTTGCCTTTTTTTATTTTTTATTTTTTTGAAAGGTGACGTGTAGCATAAGGCTTTATTTAATATTAATACATATTGTAGCTCATACTATATCCAAGACATTTCTGGGAATAGAAAACAGACTTTTTATCATTATTATCTCTAATACTTGATGAACTAAATGGTAATAAAGGATTTGATGTAGTTATGTGGTAGATATTTAGTAGCTACTGAAAATATAAGGGAAGGTGTTTTGTGTGCCTGTGTAAATGAAGCCTGAAGCAGTCTTTAGAAGTGGAAGTCACGTGGAGTGGTGTAGGCTTGTGATCCCACCACATGAGGCACTGAGGCAGGTAGATCATCAGGTAGTTGTCAGTATGGGCTACACAGAGAGTCCCAGGAAGCATGACTMAAGAGACAGGCAGTAGGAGGGGCAGAGTGAACTTGAAGACCTAAAGAAAAAGACAAGTAAAGAGAGAAATCGGGATGTGGGACGGGTTAAAGACGCAAGCTTCCTGTGGACCTGGAATCAGACGCTGCTTTGTAATGTGTTGTGATGCGCATGCGTGTAAGTCCAGTCAGAAGCAAAGCTATGGGAGCCATCTTGTCACACTTTTAGACAACAGGAATAAATTATATATATTGCTGCAGTACTCCGTGCCCAGAGGAGAGCATCGTGAAGGTGGCTGACAGGATTTATTATAAAGAACTTGGTCAYGGTGAAAGTGATGAGAGCTGGCTCAGCACTTACATTCAGGGTACTGGAATTGGTCTCCCAGCAACCAAGTCAGGAAGTTCCCAAAAGGCTGAATTCCTGCTTAGGGGATCCGTTGGCCTCTTCTGCACCTGCACATACATGGCATACATTCACACAGACCCACACACATACATGTAGAAAAACCTATTTTAAACCATAAGAAGTTAAAGAGATGAAAAGATGGCTCAGTAGTCCAGAGCARTCGGTCTCACAAACATTGCTACCAGAGCTTGGGTCTGAGCAGCCAGGGACAAACTGAGCAGCCGGAAAACACCTGTTCATTTTAGCTCCAAGGGATCCAGTGCCCTCCTCTTTTGTCCTACATGAGCACGCGTACACGCGAGCACACACACACACACACACACACATTCACATAGAAGGACATACATAAGATGCTGTAGATTTTTACCAGATTGCTGAGTGTGGTGTGCACGGACCTTTAATTCCAGCACTCAGGAGCAGAGAGAGACCAGGGACCAGCTTGCTCTGTAGCAAGTTCCAAAAGAGCTAGGACTGCATACAGAGAGCCTGTCTCCAACTAATAATAATAGTGGTAAATATAAAATTAAAAATAGGTTAAAGACATAAATCTTTTTTAAAGAAAGATAGCAGCAGTAAACTAAATAACAATACAAAGTCATTTTAATTAAATTAACATGTATTTGTGAAATGCATGTGATTTTTTTCTGAATATTTTCTCCAGCTCTACAAATATGCCGAAGTACTACATAAAGCTTCGCAACTATATTGTTTTGTTCTTTGAAATGGAATGTACAGTTTCACCATTAGTTATAGAGTGCATGACTTTATGAAATGTCCTACTAAAAATGGGAATGTTGCAATGGTTATGTGTTTCTGCGGTTGCTTGCTTATTATAGTTAACAACACTTTTTGTGGAAACCTTTTAAATCTGCAGTGCTTGCATTGCATGATTGTAAATGCCTTTAATCCTAGCACGTCAGAAGCAGAGGCAAATGGATCTCTGTGAGTTCAGTACCAGCGTGGCCTCCACAGAGTTCCAAGCACCGGGGCTACATAGTGAGACTCTTGACATCCATAATCTCACATACAAACCCACCCATACATGAAAAAACACGCAATTACACAGCACACAGTTTAAAAGAGAACAGTTTAGAGGTCATTTGAAGACCTGTGGATGGACCTATGCCAGAGTGCTTGCCTGACATTAGATTTAATCTGCAGCAAGACAAATAATGATAGTAATAACAACTTTTAAAAATAAAAGACCACACGGCCTCTACAACTACAGTTCTAAGGGATCTGACTGTCTTCTGGTCCAGGCACCAGGTATTCATATGGTACACAGATATGGAGTCAAATGCTCATACACATAAGAATAATCCATAAAGATAATCGCAGCACTCAGGAGGCCGAGGCAGGCAAGTGTCTGAGTTCTAGGCCAGCCTAGACTGCAAAATAAATTCCAGGACAGCTGGGACTACACAAAGAAACCCTGTCTTGGAAAACAAAAAAAGTTAAACAACCACAGTCTTAAAAGAACCATCATTTAGAAACTGTAGAATGTTGGCCTATGTGACCAAAAACAATGATTTTCAGCCTGTTTATTTCCACTAGCATACTGGAAGAAGAACTATAATTTCATAATTGCTCACAAGAAGAATTAAAAATGGTTGAGCCTAGAAAGAAGCATACATGCCTCAGAAACAGGTCCGTTTCCAGCCCTGCAGCTGCCTTTCATGCACTTTACCTAAGAGAGTGAGTTGGGAGAACTGGGGATGGAGCTCACGYGGTAGAGTGCTTGGCCAGACTGCACCAGGTCCTGGGTTCTATACCCAACCCCTTGTAAGCGGGACTCAGGAGGTAGAGTCAGCAGAATTAGAGAAGTTCAGGGCCATTCTCAGCTGCACACTGCATTTGAGGTCAGCCTGAGCTAGAGGCCTTGCCTTAGATCTAAAGAATAGTTACGTTACCCACTGTGATTACAGGCTTGTCATTCCATACTTTATCATCTAACACATTGGCTATTTCCCCAAACAGAAGTGACTGTGTAGGGACTGGCCATCCTTACACTCCAAAAGTAGGCTCATACATTCCCAGAGCAGGCTCAAGGAGATGTTTTCTAGTTTGTTAAGGAAATTTTTAGCATTTGTTCATCCTTTGGAATTGGAGTGCTAACAGTTCTGATACTCATGAAAACAGGAATCCTCACTTCATGTCAGGGTAGGCATGGTATCATTTCTTGGAGGTTTTTGTTACTACTGAGGCTGCACTTGTCAAAAGCTAATGGTAATTTTTCTGTGATGCATTACCTAGTGTCCCGAGTGTCCTTCTCACTCTCCTCTTTTATTGTGCTTTCCTCAACAGGTGAAGGTGGCTATCCTTAAGTACATAGAAACTCTGGCAAAGCAGATGGACCCAAGAGATTTTACAAATTCCAGTGAAACTCGCCTGGCAGTGTCTCGGGTCATCACTTGGACGACAGAGCCCAAAAGTTCTGATGTTCGAAAGGTTTGTTTGAGTGGGATGGAGAAATATTTTAGGTATTTTTTAAACTAATCTTTTGTTAGCTACAACCGTGTTTATCCTTTGCCATCAGTGAGGACTTGGCTTTCCCTGTGCCTTGTTCACGCCCTTTCCAGCTGTCCCTGCAATACTTTACAATCAGTATTTGCCTATGTGGAGATTCACCTTTTGTTTTGTTTTGCTTTCCAAGTTCTCACTCCTGTACCAAGTGGTTTGCTATTGCCTCCTTTCTTAGAGAAGTTCTATTCTTAGAGTTAATGTCTGCACTGATTTTCATGYCCTTGAGTTTTGTATTAGAGTTAATTGTCTGTCTTGATTTTCATTTCCTTGAGTTATGGTGTTTTGAGACAGTCTTAACATATCCTGGGCTAGCCTGGAACTCACTCTAGCAGATGAAATTAAAGTCCTGGTCTTCCTGCCTCAACCTCCCAGGTATCAAGAATTCTGCCACATAGCATCATCCTAGCTTGACTGAGCTTTTAAACATGTCTTTTTAGTATATGTTAATAGTTAATATATATGTTAATATTTTGAACATTTCTGCCAAGGCCTTATGACTAGTATTTTCTATTGACTCAAAAATATATAATTTGTTTGTGCTAGGGAAATGACTGCATTGGCAAAGAACATAAGAAATCTGGCATGGTAGCACATGCATATAATCTGGGTGCTGGAAAGGTGGCAGATTCAAGAGCACTGCTAGAGCTACTGGCCAGCTCATCTTTCCTAGTCATTGAGCTTCCAGTTCAGTGACAGAGGATCTCAAAAAGTAAAGGGAAGTTGGGGGTGGTGGTGTACACCTTTAATCCCAGCACAAGAGGCTGAGGCAGGCAGATCTCTGAGTTGAAAGCTAGCCTGACCTTTTGCCTCACATGTGGACACACTTTAGCACATGTACATATATATGCACAGCTGCATACCTGGACACAAGCACATGTATGTACCACAAAACAAAAAAAGAAAATACACTAAAGTGAATAAAATTGAAGACATAGCATATAATAAAACTTAGAGATACAGCAGAAGCTGCATCTAGAGAGAACTCAGGGTGCTTGGACATATGTGCAGACAAAGCACTCATCCATGTGCTGGTCATGGTGAATAAGGAAAGATGAGCTGGCCAACGAGCCCAGGCAGTGCTCTTGAATCTGCCACCTTTCCAGCACCCTGAGTACACGCATGTGCTACCATGCCAGATTTCTTATGTACTTTATCAATACAGTCATTTCCCTAGCACCAACTAGTTATCTTTTTTGTTTGTTTGTTTGATTTTTGATTTTTTGAGTCAGGGTTTCTCTGTGTAGCTCTGGCTGTCCTGGAACTCACTTTGTAGACCAGGCTGACCTCGAACTCAGAGATCCACCTGCCTCTCCCTCCCAAGTGCCGGGTTTACAGGCGTGCGCCACCACCGCCAGGCGGTTATCTATTTTTGAGTCAATAGAAAATACTAGCCATAATATAGCCATGGTGAATAAGAAGCTAGGCTGGTGCACACCTTCAATCCCAGCAGCTCAGAAGATAGGGGCAGGCCTACTTAGTGTGTTTCAGGCCAGCCAGTACTACAGAGTGAGGCCTCTTTTCAAAGGAAAGAAGACAACAAAGAAAACTGCACGCTGATGATGCTGTGTGACCAGCTGCCTGGTGTTTCCACTTAACCGAGAATGAACTGTACCCTGGAGTTGTGAGCCAAAATAAACCCTTCTGTCCTTAAGTTGCATTTTTCAGATACTTTATGAAAGCAACTAATTCAGAGCTTGTAATAAAAGTAAACATTTTAAGTCATTTATCTAATCAACCATCAAAAGACAGTGAGTGAGTCAAAAAGAGCAAAGCATACCTGGAACAAACAGAAATTTGTAGTTGAGAATATGGAAGGAAGCAGAGACACCATACATGGTGGCCCATACCTTTAATCCAGCTCTCAGGAGCCAGAGGTGGGCAGATTGCTATGGATTCRAGGCCAGCCTGGTCTACATAGTGAGTTCCAGGACAGCCAGGGTGTGTGCAAAGACCCTGTCTCCAATAGTAAGAAGGAAGCAGCAGGGCTGGAGATGTGCTCCGGCACTCAGGAGTACTCGCTGCTCTCGTCGAAGACACACATGGCAGCTCACTAATGGCTGGAATCCTAGTTCCCAGGGATCAGATATACATACCAGGAGACTGTTGAGTAGTGTTGTGTTATCTGAATACAGCATGTTTTAACTACTCCACTATTGTATAGTCAGACTCTAAACCTAGAACACAGGTTTTCATAGATAAGATCAGAAAGGTCCAGAACAAGACGTGTGCACTGGACATGGTCTGTGGCTGTGCATCATCGAATACTGTACTCTGAATTATTTGATTTTACTTTAGATTCTGTAAAACACCTGAATAACCTTATCTTGAGATTAACTGTAGACTTTTTAGATTAGCTGCTTAAGAAAAGACTAGATCTTGCTTACACTTAAGACTCAGTCTCAAAGCCGTCAGGACTACACAGTACAATCATACTGTTTTGTTTCATTGGTTGGCTTTTTTTTTCCTTCTGCTGGTTTTACTTAATTAACATACAAAGTAACGTGTCTCCATATGACATTATCACGTGTACTTGGGTTTTGGTAATTTCTCCCTCCTCCCATTCCTACCTTTACTCCTGTGTTGTCTGCTGCCCATGTATTCTTCACATATTGAGAAAGTTTAATTTTAGCATTAAGTTACTGTCCTTTATGATCATTCATAGGGAAACCTAAAACAATAATATATGTTGATGGAATTACCCTGCAATGTTTGTCATGTTACACTTTCATAGTCCCTTCTTAACTTTAGAAAATAAATGGTAGTTGAGAGGGGTTTTATCCTTCCAAAAAGAAAGAACTTRTGAAAGCTAAGGCTTGACTATCACGTTTTCCTTCTCCATGGGAGAGGTGGTTGRACCTTGTGCCTTTGAGCAGAAACATAAGAAGAAAGTGGACAGCCGTGAGCAGCCAGGACGCATCTCACCTACTTTTTGTATGCCTTTGTTCCTTTTAGGCAGCACAGTCAGTGCTGATTTCTTTATTTGAACTCAATACCCCAGAGTTTACAATGTTACTAGGAGCTTTACCAAAAACTTTCCAGGATGGTGCTACTAAACTTCTTCACAATCACCTTCGAAACACTGGCAATGGCACCCAGGTATTTCTTACTTGTGTTGTTGGCTTTGTCTGCTGTTATGGTTGATTTAACAATGGTTGCTTTGCTTTGCATGAAGTTGACTTAATTTCACTATGTGATTTTTTTTTTTTTTTAACATCTGTATTTGGCAGCAGTTTCTGAGCAGGATTAAATACTGCCTTGGGAAAAATAGAGTCCCTTGAACCTATGGTGCTTGTGTTATAATTTGTGTAGGTTGGGATAGTAGTTAGCAGTAGACAGTTGAAACGAGAGACACATGTGAGCATTGTGTCTGAGGGCACCAGCAGCCTTGGAGTCTGTTAAAACTTTAGAGCAGGTGTGGTGGCGCA
>BDUI01000289.1:85861-99721 GCA_002335545.1 Apodemus speciosus
TCTCTCTCTCTCTCTCTCTCTCTCTCTCTCTCTCTCTCTCTCTCTCACAGATTTAAGGCATGTGCTACCATGTCCAGCTGCTGGGGCTTTAGCTGAAAGGAGGCAACAGCTAACAGCTGGCTACTGAATACCTGGACTGTGTTCTTCCAACATAAAGTGCAAGAAAACGTCTTAGCTAGTAAACTAAGCTTGGGATTTGGAGTCCTTGAGCCACCTGACTATGGCTTTTGGCTAGCTAATTAACCTTGTCAAACTTTGTATTCCCTAATTAACAAAATAAGGTTAATATCAACGTTACAGGATTGTTATGTTAGATGAAATACTGTATGTGAAGTGTCTGACAGATTCTGGAACATTTGCGTTTAGTAAAGGCTAGCTTCATATTCCTGGGAGAGAACTGACTTGTCTGGGTGTATACATGTGTGATATATGTGTATCATATATGGTAGTGTATGTGATATAGGTGCCAGAGMAGATCTTTGGGGGGCATATTAGCTTTGCTTTGTGTTGCAAAGAAAGTAAATATCAGCAACAGTAGAGGCCCAGCTCCCCAGTTGAATTTTCAATGCCATTTTATTCCCAAATTCCCTTGTTCTTCCTCCCTCTCGTTACAGATCTGCTTCTCAGGGGAAAGATATATTTTCTTTAATATGTCTGGGAAACTAGGAAATAGATCTTGGTCAGGAGAGTTAGAGGAGGGAGAGTTAGAATGGTCAGTGGCTGGGCCCGAATTTTGGTTTAGGAAGAAAGCTACTTTGAGAGACAGAAGGCACTTGGCTACYATGCAGCCCCGAAGACAGGCTCCTCTGAGAAAAAGGGAAAGGAGCCAGCTTTTGGAGAGAGGGGAGCTGAGGCAGATGCTGTAGTCTTCCTCCACTGAGGAGAGAGGGAAAGCACCACGGAAGAAGGCACTCCCCATCGAGGTAGCAGGATTCAAGAGTATAGAGTCCAGGAAGAAAGGCCAGCCAGAAGCCCAGTTACCTCCAATAAGGAGCCAGGGGCCTTCATTCCTCCTGCCACAAAACTATCACCGGGTGTGGTGTGGTATGGTGGTGCATGCCTCTAGTTTCAGCACTGGGGAGGCACAGGCAGGCAGATCCCTGTGAGTTCAAGGCCAGCCTGGTCTACAGGAGCTGTAGGACAGCCAGGGCTACAAGAAGACAGCCCCGTCTTGAAAAACCAAAACCCCAACCAAACCAAACAAAACCAAAACCAAAACCAAAAGCAAACCCAAACCAAAACCCAAAACCCAATCGAAAACAGAAGAGGTATTTGGGAATGGGTTGTAGTTCAGTGGTGGAATGTGTGCCTGCTACGGGCAACACTCTGGGTTCCATCTCGGCATTATAGAAATTAATAAAACGCTATTCTGGGCACACATCCTTGGTTTGGAGTCAGTGTCTCTAGGGACAAGGGCACCTCTACTACTGGACAGAGGGAGGTGCTTGTACTTTCAGTCCCCCCTCCCCCAATCTTTATAAGAATTTTCTCTTCCTGTCTCTAAAAGGGTTGGTCTGGGCACAGAACCTATTCCCAAGCCCAAGACGTAGGGAAATCTGTATGGGTCCTAGGGCTCAGGCCCTATCCATTTAGCAATCTCCTGCCCTCACCAGGGGTATCAGCGTCACTGGAGGTTAGGCTCAGGTCTGGTCTGAGTGAGGTGTGGTAAGCAGGACAGTGGAGCTGCAGTCAGAATCCAGGTCCAGGGTAGTGTGGGGGCCTGAGGCCTGGGTGCTTGGTACCAGCTCACACTCACGTAGACTCTGGAGATAACTCTAAATGTATACAGGGTAGAGAGAGTACAAGAAAGATTCTGGGTCAGAGCCCCCAGCTCACCCTGGCCATCACCTGGTCACCACCATCCCAATAAGGGTGTCCCACCCGCCTACTCACTGGAGCTGGACTGTGAGCAGGACTCCGGGTATTGGGGGGACGCTGACTCCAGGAGCTCCCTCCACACAGTCCTGTCCCAGAAGGGCTCCGGTGCCTCTTAGCCTCTTGCTGATGGAGCCGAAGGAGCTGAAGATGCCTTTGCTGGTGGCCCAAGATCACTGTTGGGGAGGAGGCGATTCAAGGGGGCTTCTTTAGGCCCTGAATATCAACCCCCAAAGAGAGCCACACACCACAGAAATCCACTTGACCTTACTGTCATGGGTCTCTCAARCTGCAACTTCCCTTCAGTTACTGGATTTTCTACATTTTTTCCCCATCCTTCTCTGGGATCCCTCTACCCTCTCATAACAGTCCTAACTGTGCCCTGCATCTCCTGGCGATTTTTCTTCTCATTCTACCCAGACTTCCTTTGGCTAGTTCAGCTTTAACTTTCCTTCAGTGCCCTGGCCTGTTTGACGTGGGGATCCTCCCAGTTCTCATCTCTCCATCTTTTCCTTCCCTCAAGTATAGGATCCAGGGATAGAACTAGGAGCAGATTGGCTGTTTYTTATACCACAGCATTAACTCACCATTGGTGTGGCTTCCATGTTCCTCAGCCATGAGTTTCCACTGGGCCAGTGTCCCAAGAGCCCCCAAGATTGGCCAGGTTCCCAGCAAGACCCAGCTATACCAGCAAAGAGGAAGCAACTCTGGAAGCGCCTGCAGGCGTTCACCCAGCCGGGTGCCCAGTGCCAGTCCTTCCAGGAAGTAGTCAGCACAGGCCACCAGCACCGCAGCACCTAGGAGCGCTGTACCTAGGATTGTGAATGGACGTGGCCACCGAAGGGTGAGCAGGGCTCCCAGCAGTGCCAGCCCCATCAGTCCACCGACTGGCACCCAGGCTGAATGTGGCTGGTAGATGGGTTCAGTGCCCAATAAGGTTCCAGCACCCAGGGTCAGACCTAGCAGGAGGCCAGTCAGAAAGAGCCCAACGCTTCGAACCAGCATGGTGACCAGGCCGCARAGGAGTCCAATGCCCAGCGCAACGCCTGCGCTCACCTCGAGGCTCAACTGTGTCTCCAGCACCCGCTCCTTATGGCACAGTAGGAAGATCACCAGGGATCCCGACAGCAGACCAGAGAGAAACATCACTGCCTTGAAGCATCGGTAGCCTGGGAGGGAGGCGTGAGGTGTTGAGAAGCAGAAAGGGGGTCCTACAGGGATGGTTCTGGTGTACTGGTAAGGAACAACTAACCAGGGAGCAGAAGCCAGGCGCAGCACGCCATGGGAACCTCAAGGAATGGCGGAAGAAGAGTGTAAGCCCAGTGATAGGAGGAGGGCATGCACAAATTCTGACGGGACAGGTGGAGAAACCAGGGGGTGGAGTGGATGCACCATGGAAAGAAAGCAGGACAGTGTCTCCAGCAATGGTACATGGGAAATCACCACAGACTGATTCAGATTCTGGGGAGAGTTGAAATCTCTGGTGGGAAGGATAAACTAGGAATAGAATTCTGAGGTAGGAGACAGGAGGAAAAGCAAATAATGGAGGCAGAGGTGAGAGTCAGAGGTTACAGGCATGCAGAGTGACAGGAAGCTGGGAGAGGCAGTATGGACAACTCTGAAGACAGGAATCTCCCGACAGAGGAGAAGGGGGAGCAAGGAAGACGTTTGGCATCATTCTTGAGGATAACAATGTCAGGCAGCTGCCCCCCACCCACCCTCTAGGCCCTGGGCCCTGGCCTCACCAAAGCAGCAGTAGATGATCCCAAAGCAGCAGCAAAGGGCACACACAAGGGCAGGGGCCAAGTCAAGGCTGTTCTGGGGTTCCAAGACACATCTCGGGTCTGGAGGCTCTGGGAGTTGTTGATTAAAGGGCCTTGGGTAAGATGTTATGRTCAGAGGCAACGAGGCTTTCTCCATGGTAGAGGAGAAGATGGTCACAGRACAGAAGGTTAGAGTAATCTTTCATCCATCCGTAGTTAACTGGCAGGGGTTGGTAARCCTGGAGGRGAACACAGAGCAGAAACCACAAATCTTGGGGATTCTGTGCTTCCATTTCTTTTGAAAAATGACTTGTTCCAACTCAAAAGCAACTCTCCTCATCTGCAGTTGGGATTCAATACTAACCCCTGTTGAAACAGACAGGGTAGGGTTAATAAAATGAGGAGAGGAAGGAAGAGGAGAGGATGAGTCACTTTAGGGTCTCAGAACAAYTGCTTACCACCCTGCAGGGCTGAGGACAGCAAAGGGATGGAATCGCTTCCCTAGACCACCAGCTTCATCAGCCCCAGAGGTCGGAGGCGCAGGGTGGCCGTTGGCCGCAGGCACCCCCTTGGGCCACTGTGTTCATTGCTCCCTAAACTCCTGCAAGTCGGAGCCCAAACCCAGTGAGCTAAATGCAACCCCCAAGGAAGGAAGGGAACAGACATTTAAAAGTTTCAAATAGGGACTTAAGAGTCCCCCAGTCAGCCTCTGTCGGATTTTGAAGTTTTGGCTTCATGCCCGAGATGGAGTTGTTGGGGGAGAGCCGAATACAGCCAGTGCAAATCCCATCGCCCTACATGGAGTAAGCAGGCGCCTTGCCCACAGACATCTCATATCGTGGTATCCACTTGCTACTCGCCTCAGACTGACATGGGAATTGTTCCACCCACCCTCTCATCCAGGCATGTCTGGGCTGCCAATGGGATTTTATGCAGATCCTGAGGGATCACTGAGGAGAGAGGCTGATACTGGGATATTGCGGGAGTAGGGTGGTGTAGATGCACTTTCTGCTGCCTTTAGGACATTGAGGCGGAAGGATTGGAGAACTCGCAGGGCTCTTCTCAATCGCTTAAGAGTCTGGGACTCAAAACAAGGAGAGAGGTCAGGAAGGGTGTTAACTACTCACCACCCTGCAGGGCTGAGGAGAGCAAAGGGGTGGACTTGCTTCCCTAGACCTCCAGCTTCATTCCGGCCCAGAGGTCCTAGGCGTAGGGCTGGCCGTGAGCCGCAGGCACCCCCTTGGGCCACTGTGCTCGTTGCTCCCTAAACTCGGGCAAGTCGGAACCCAAACCCAGTGAGCAAAAAGCAATTAGCTTAGGGGCGGGGGAGGGGGTGTGGGGGGAAGGAGACAGGGAGTGTGTATGGGGGGGAGATGACRTCACGGGGCGGGCCCCCTCAATCTTTACCTCTGTCTATGGGGGAACCCAGGCTACCCACTTCTCTAATCTAAGACGAGGGACGCCCTCTAACCGTAGCAATGAAGAGTTTTGTGACGCCCACCAAGACTAAAATGGAAGGTCTCTGAATGCTGCGGAGATTAATTAACGACTTGACATTTTCAAAGCCCAAATGGGGTCCCAAAACACCCGCTGGTCCAACTTGGTTTCTTCCACTTCCCAGAGAATTGGAGTATTGTTTTCTGGAGAACCTGGTGGTCGGGATCCGGGATGCGCAGACGGGCTTTTAGCTACTGCTGGGTGGGGGTGTTCATGGGTTAAAAAAAATTATGGAGCAAGACGGGCATGGCAGGGACCCTAACGGAACTGTAAGGCTTTAGGAGTGCAGAGGAGAGGTTCCATCAGGGTCTGGATAGGGGTCGGGGGGAGCCTGCKGGCGTCTACCCAGAGCTTACTATGTAAATGAGATGCAAAGCAGCATGCAGATGAGTGCGGGGGGGGGGTCTGTTACGCCGGATTAGGTTCTGAGCTCTGTGGAGCCTGATCCCCTAGCTGCATTCCCTGGCCCGGCCCTTATGCCGCGTTTACGGGGGAGCGGATCAGCGGCGAAGAAGCTCGCCAGCTGTGTCTAGGAGAAGTGTCGCGTGTAGTTAGGGAGCTAGCTAGTCCGGGACACACACGGCTCCGCTTCCTCTTGGCTGGACAGGCGATAGTGAAGGGTCTGGGCGAGCAGGGTCGCTGGCTCCTCTGCGTGCCCTGGGTGTCTGCACGCCAAAGACGGCGCGTGGCTCGGCGGCTGCCCTTCATCTCCGTTTCGGCAGTGACAAGGAATACAGTCCGCAGGCTTCAGCTCGCTTACAGCGGGACCTGNTGCTTACCACCCTGCAGGGCTGAGGACAGCAAAGGGATGGAATCGCTTCCCTAGACCACCAGCTTCATCAGCCCCAGAGGTCGGAGGCGCAGGGTGGCCGTTGGCCGCAGGCACCCCCTTGGGCCACTGTGTTCATTGCTCCCTAAACTCCTGCAAGTCGGAGCCCAAACCCAGTGAGCTAAATGCAACCCCCAAGGAAGGAAGGGAACAGACATTTAAAAGTTTCAAATAGGGACTTAAGAGTCCCCCAGTCAGCCTCTGTCGGATTTTGAAGTTTTGGCTTCATGCCCGAGATGGAGTTGTTGGGGGAGAGCCGAATACAGCCAGTGCAAATCCCATCGCCCTACATGGAGTAAGCAGGCGCCTTGCCCACAGACATCTCATATCGTGGTATCCACTTGCTACTCGCCTCAGACTGACATGGGAATTGTTCCACCCACCCTCTCATCCAGGCATGTCTGGGCTGCCAATGGGATTTTATGCAGATCCTGAGGGATCACTGAGGAGAGAGGCTGATACTGGGATATTGCGGGAGTAGGGTGGTGTAGATGCACTTTCTGCTGCCTTTAGGACATTGAGGCGGAAGGATTGGAGAACTCGCAGGGCTCTTCTCAATCGCTTAAGAGTCTGGGACTCAAAACAAGGAGAGAGGTCAGGAAGGGTGTTAACTACTCACCACCCTGCAGGGCTGAGGAGAGCAAAGGGGTGGACTTGCTTCCCTAGACCTCCAGCTTCATTCCGGCCCAGAGGTCCTAGGCGTAGGGCTGGCCGTGAGCCGCAGGCACCCCCTTGGGCCACTGTGCTCGTTGCTCCCTAAACTCGGGCAAGTCGGAACCCAAACCCAGTGAGCAAAAAGCAATTAGCTTAGGGGCGGGGGAGGGGGTGTGGGGGGAAGGAGACAGGGAGTGTGTATGGGGGGGAGATGACRTCACGGGGCGGGCCCCCTCAATCTTTACCTCTGTCTATGGGGGAACCCAGGCTACCCACTTCTCTAATCTAAGACGAGGGACGCCCTCTAACCGTAGCAATGAAGAGTTTTGTGACGCCCACCAAGACTAAAATGGAAGGTCTCTGAATGCTGCGGAGATTAATTAACGACTTGACATTTTCAAAGCCCAAATGGGGTCCCAAAACACCCGCTGGTCCAACTTGGTTTCTTCCACTTCCCAGAGAATTGGAGTATTGTTTTCTGGAGAACCTGGTGGTCGGGATCCGGGATGCGCAGACGGGCTTTTAGCTACTGCTGGGTGGGGGTGTTCATGGGTTAAAAAAAATTATGGAGCAAGACGGGCATGGCAGGGACCCTAACGGAACTGTAAGGCTTTAGGAGTGCAGAGGAGAGGTTCCATCAGGGTCTGGATAGGGGTCGGGGGGAGCCTGCKGGCGTCTACCCAGAGCTTACTATGTAAATGAGATGCAAAGCAGCATGCAGATGAGTGCGGGGGGGGGGTCTGTTACGCCGGATTAGGTTCTGAGCTCTGTGGAGCCTGATCCCCTAGCTGCATTCCCTGGCCCGGCCCTTATGCCGCGTTTACGGGGGAGCGGATCAGCGGCGAAGAAGCTCGCCAGCTGTGTCTAGGAGAAGTGTCGCGTGTAGTTAGGGAGCTAGCTAGTCCGGGACACACACGGCTCCGCTTCCTCTTGGCTGGACAGGCGATAGTGAAGGGTCTGGGCGAGCAGGGTCGCTGGCTCCTCTGCGTGCCCTGGGTGTCTGCACGCCAAAGACGGCGCGTGGCTCGGCGGCTGCCCTTCATCTCCGTTTCGGCAGTGACAAGGAATACAGTCCGCAGGCTTCAGCTCGCTTACAGCGGGACCTGYGTGGCGGCGGCGGGTACTTTAAGGGGTGGGGCCGGATGCTCTAGCACCGCCTCCTCGGTTGACTCCACGCCAGCTGCGCAGGCTAGCGCCTCCGCCAACCGCTTTTCTCTTTCCTTCCCGTCTGTTCCCCGGTGACCCCGGAAGTGGAAGTAGGTGGCCGCGGCGGGGACGGAAGGCGGAAGCGGAGCGGGAGCGGGAGGCGGAGCCGGGGGAGCTGCTCTTGTAGCTCCCCCTGGCCTCAGGCGCAGCTGCTTGAGGGGGGAGGAGTTACCGCCGCCGTTCGGTACGTCGCCTTCGCCCCTGGTACCCCAGTCGGTGGGTTCTCAGGTGATCTTTTGCAGGGCTACCTCGAAGCTCCACCCTCCTCAGCTTTTCCTCTAGATCTGCACGGTCCCCACCCTTTTCTGACAGACTGCGGCCTCCCTCGTTCAGGCAGTCTTTTTTTCTAAGAGTAGTCTCCCCCCCCTCCCCGACCACACCCTTTGCGGCACCCCCCACCCCATTTCCCAGATTGAAGATTATTAGGTTCTTGGGGAAAGAAGAAAAAAAAATATAAGATATTGGGAATAAGGGGGTTTCTGAGGTCGGGGTTGTTTGCAAGCGGGTTTGTGGTCTGTTTAATTCACTTTTATTGTTAGGGTTAGCGAATATCCGACCCCAAAGAATTTGAGCTAACACTGCCTGGGGAGTGGCATTGAATGTGCCATTTTGAGATTGTTTAACTCTTGGTTCTATCCTTGACTATTCCCAACTTGATATCTTTGTTACAGGCAATGATGGCAGTGACCTAAAATCCTCAGGAAGCCCCGGGGTCATGGCCCAGAAGCACCCGGGAGAAAGAGGATTGTGTGGAGCCCACCACGTTGGTGGTTCCTCCCTCAGTACATCAGGATCCTCTGTGGACCCCGAAATACTTTCATTCTCAGGACTCAGGGACTCGGCAGAGACTGCACCTAATGGTACACGATGCTTCAAAGAGCACTCCGGCCCTAACTACACACAGCCTCCAAACCCAGCCCACTGGTCGGATCCAAGCCATGGACCTCCAAGGGGTCCAGGACCACCTAGAGAAGGAGGCTACCCTGATGAGAGCGAGACATGTTCAGAAGAGTCAGGAATGGACCAGGAACTCTCAAGAGAGAATGAGACTGGGTACCAGGAGGATGGGAGTCCTCCCTTTCTTTCCATTCCATCTGCTTGTAACTGCCAGGGAAGCCCTGGAGTCCCTGAAGGGACTTACTCCGAGGAAGGAGATGGCTCTTCTAGCAGCCTTTGCCACCATTGCATCTCTCCAGCCTTGGGGGAAGATGAAGAGTTAGAAGAAGAATACGATGATGAGGAACCTCTTAAATTTCCCAGTGATTTTTCACGTGTGTCCAGTGGAAAGAAACTCCCGTCCCGGAGGCAGAGGCACCGATTTCTGACCAAGGAGGATGTTCGGGATAGTGGGCGCAGAGAACCCAGGGCCSCAGGTCGTCATCGGCTGGCCCGAAAACGAAGTCAGACAGATAAGCGCAGAGGCCTGGGACTGTGGGGAGTAGAGGAACTATGTCAGCTTGGACAGGCAGGCTTCTGGTGGCTGATTGAACTTCTGGTATTGGTGGGAGAGTATGTGGAAACTTGTGGCCATCTCATTTATGCATGCAGGAAGCTGAAAGGCAGTGACCTGGACCTTTTTCGAGACTGGGTGGGGGTCTGGACCAGGAGACTGGGGGGCTGGGCCCGTGTGATATTCTGGTTTCTAAGTAGGAGCTTCCTCTGTGCAGCAGGGCTGCTCATTCGTATTCTTAGGGTAGTGGGTGCTTTCCTCCTCCTGGCTTTAGCCCTCTTTTTGGGATGTCTGCAGTTGGGCTGGAGGTTTTTAGTGGGACTGGGCAACCGGTTAGGCTGGAGGGATAAGACCGTTTGGCTGTTCTCTTGGCTGGATTCTCCAGCCTGGCATCATTGCTTGACTCTGCTGAAAGATAGCAGGCCGTGGCAGAAGCTGGTAAGATTAATACAGTGGGGCTGGCTGGAGCTGCCCTGGGTCAGGCAGAGGACTAAGAAGCAGGGCAGTGCACCTGTAGCTGGYGGGCGGTGCTGCCAGCCTGAAGAGGAGGTGGCCCGACTCCTGACCCTGGCAGGGGTCCCTGAGGATGAACTAAACCCCTTTCATGTGCTGGGGGTTGAAGCTACAGCGTCTGATACTGAACTCAAGAAGGCCTATAGGCAGCTAGCGGTAATGGTGAGTAGCCTTTGCTGCTTCTTGTTTCTCTTTCCCCATATTTTCTGTTCCAATTTTTAGGGAGTGTAAAGTTAAGGGAAGGTGAGCAGGAGGCCAGCTTGAAGCTGAAAGATTTCCTTGCTTTGTTTTGTTTGTGAGGTAGGGTTTCACCTTGTAGACAGACTAACCTGGAACTCAGGATTCCTCCTGGCTCCATCTGTGAGYGCTGTGACTGACAGGYTTTGCCACCATACCTAGCTAAGGGTAGCATTCTTAGGRAAGAGTCATGAAGACGTTTCTCTGACTAGGAATCTGACTTTTCTCCATGTAAACTCTTTGTCATGAGGTCTTTTTTGGGGTGTGTGTAATATAAAAGGGTTGGACTTACTCTGCAACAGCTAAGTGAAGCTCCTTTACTTAGGAGACTTAAGAGACTGGTCAGACAGTCCCTTAGTTGCTGTCACCTGGACAAAGGGAAGTGTGTTTCGTTTTAGAGTATGGTTTACTATGTAGCTCCAGCTGGCCTTGAATTTGTGATCTTCCTGCCTTTGCTTGGGAAAGGCTGGACTTGCACATACAGCACCATGATAGTTAAAGGAGGAATTTAATGAAACTATCTTTTTTTTAAAAAAAAAGATTTATTTATTTTATTTATATGAGTACACTGTAGCTGTCTTCAGAAATACCAGAAGAGGGCATTGGATTCCATTACAGATGGTTGTGAGCCACCATGTGGTTGCTGGGAATTGAACTCAGGACCTCTGGAAGAGCAGTCAGTATTCTTAATCACTGAGCCATCTCTCCAGCCTCTATCTTTTTTTTTTAAGATTGTTTTATGTATACGAGTACACTGTGGCTGTATTCAGACATACCAGAAGAAGGCATCTGACCCCATTATAGATGGTTGTGAGCCACCACGCGGTTGCTGGGAATTGAACTCAGGACCTCTGGAAGAGCAGTCAGTGCACTCAACCACTGAGCCATCTCTCTAGCCCCCAAGAGACTATATTTTCTAAAAAAACTTTTTATTGATTCTTTGTGAGTTTCACATTCTGTACCCCAGATCTATTTATCTCCCTGTGTGTTCTTGCAGCCTCCCACCTAAAATAAAACACACAAAACAAAGCATAGAAAATGATGTCTCATTGTGGAAGTTGTAGAGTGGTCACAGTGTCCCACAGTATGCCCCTRTAACCACACATCTTCACTTGGAAAAGTTCATTGCACTGAGTTTGGTTTGAGGTCTTTGGCTTCTGTGACACCACCAATATTGGATCCTCACCAGGACTCCTCCTGGCTATCCTGTCACCTGGTGTCATGGGGATCCTGCTGCTTTGGATCAGCGTGACCAGCCATTTTATGTGCCCCAGCAGTTCATAGATGATGTAGATTTTGGGGTGGATCATCTCAAAGTCCTGCATCTGAGCCTGGGTCCCATGCAGGTACCCAGGGCCTCTGGGTGACCTCCTCTGTCTATACTGTGTGGCATGGGCTTCTGTGTTTCTATGGTCCACCAGTGCTGTGTGGCGGAGGACAGCTCTCTGGGCTTGTACCCAGCTCCTGCATGGCAGTCGGCAGGTCTCTGGATGTCTACTGACTAACCACTGCCATCAGCGTAGTCCTGGGATACTGTGATGACTTCTTTGTTACTGACCTCAGCACAGCAGCCAGAGGTCCCAGCCCCAAGAAAGTCAGGAGGAAATTATCTTCTTAGGTTTATTTATGTGTATGAGTGTTTGTTTCCACACATGTATATGCATCACATGTAGCCTGGTACCCAAACTGATCAGAAGAGTGTGGATTGCTTGGAGGTGGAGTTACTGATGGTTGTGAGCCACTGTGTAGGAACTGATACTGAACCTGGGTCCTCTGCAAGAGTATCAAGTGCTTTTAGCCACTAAGCCACCTCTCCAGCCCCAGGGATATTTTTTTACCATGGAGAAAATCTGCCTTTTCCTAGAGAAGCAATTGTACACCCAGTATGGGATTGTTCAGGGTGTGCATTTGAGTGGTTATTTCAGGACCAGGAAGAAAACAGCTTCTGTTTTCTTATGGTATTGGGGATAGAGTCCAGAGCTTATCCATGCTAGGCAGGTGCTCTCCTACTGAGGGACATATATTTTAACCTGAAAACAGGAATTTTAAGAACAAGAGTATGAAAGGGAAGAAAACATAAATCAATTAAGAGATATGTGCATCACACATGTGCATGAAGATATGATTGTTTTTGTTAACTATGTAGGTGGGAGTTTTGATACACTATATACTTGAGAGAAATTACCATCTTTTGGCAGTTCTGAGGATCAGACCCAGAGCCTTGCTCATTCTAGGCATGCACCCTATAACTGAGGTAAAGCCCCCAGCTCTGCTATTCTATTTCTCTATGTACAAGTAAAAGTACATTATGAATACAAGTAATATGTATAAAATTGCACCTGAGGTTGACTTGTACTGAATCTATCGGTCTAGATTTTTAAAACATTATACTGTGTGCTGTGTGACACAAAGAGAAATGGACACCCAAGGCTTTCCTGGACAGTTAAAGGTACAGGAAGACCCCAGACTGATAATTAGCAAGGAACTAAATTTGGTGGGAAATGCATTCCTTGGTGGATGGCTTGGGTAACAATTACTTTGCCCCCTCAACTTGTTACTAATAGTAGTAGAAGCCCTTTGTTTCACCTTCAGAACTTTTAGCAGATATCTTGGGCAATATCATTCTTAAAAATATTTTTGTTTTCCAACTTCTCTTGGAGGTACCCGGCTCTACCCCAAAGATCTCTCTTGTTCTGTGATAGAATTTTTGTTTGCTTTTCTTATATAACCTAGGCTTCAGCATGAATATGTTTATTCATATGAAGCTTTTATATTAGCTTGAGACTGTGAAGTCTAAAAGCATCCTTTTTATTTGGTATAAGTGATGATACTCATTTCTGTACTTCTGGGTAGTACAGATGGGAACAATCAGGATGCTGTAGGAAGATAGGTTATTATTTGTTGTGGAGAAAAGGCTAAAAAAGCATATAAAAAGGCTGAGATTATAACTGAAAGATTGATATACTTTAAGTTCTGGAAGAGAGAAGCAGATTAGTAGAAGGTTTCAGATAAAAGCTCTCTTAGTTACTTTTTTATTGCTGTGAACTTAGAAAAGAAAGCATTTGATTGGAGGCTTGCTTATGGTTTGAGAGTGAGTCTAAGACCATGCAGCAGAAGGCATGG
The DNA here is from genome assembly GCA_002335545.1 of Apodemus speciosus. Taxonomy (NCBI): domain Eukaryota; kingdom Metazoa; phylum Chordata; class Mammalia; order Rodentia; family Muridae; genus Apodemus; species Apodemus speciosus. The sequence continues at coordinate 99,009 of BDUI01000289.1, forward strand.
TGCTGGGGCAGTAGCTGAGAGCTTATATCTGAGGGCTGAGGGGGAAAGAGAGGGTGGGAAGAGTCAGGGAGGTGGGAGCAGAGAGAGGGAGACTGGCTTTGAACTCATGATTCTACTGCTTTACCATCAGAGTGCTGGGATTATAGGAATGTGCTTACACTTCCAACTTTGGATAAGAAATTTTGAAGTTGGAAGCAGATGAGTTTGAAGGTGTAACATCTTGGAAACTTTTATATTAAGACTGCTAATAAAACTAAATGCGAGGGCTTTAAATGTCAGGTAGGGTGACTTATATCCCTGTTTGGCTAAGGAGTTTACTTATACATGGGACTTTTGAGCTAATCTGGGATAGTTCAGAAGAACCAGGATGGTAGATCACCCTAGAGCCAGATACTTTATATGGGGATTTTATGTGTGTTGTGTTGTATGTGAATGTGGCTGCACACGTGGGGTGGGGTCGGAGGACGATTTCAGGTGTTGGTCCTTGCCTTCTACCTGTGTGGACAGGTTCTCTGTTGTCTCTATTGCTTATGTCAGGCTAGCTGGCTTCTGAGGATTCTCTTGTCTGCTTTTCATCTCCTTGTAGGAATGCTAGGATTATAGAGGCTTGATTTATTCATAGTCCAGCTTTTATGTGGGTGTGGGGATTTGAACTCGGGTCCTAATGCTTGCATAGCAAGTACTTTTACCCACTGAGCCATCTCCCTGCTGCT